>JAMKCH010043207.1:0-49912 GCA_023653785.1 Ophioderma brevispina
TATAAAACATAATGTGTTTTTGAATAAATTTTGCTAAAATTAATCAAATACAATCTTGTTGCATTTTTAGTTGAAAAAAGAAAGTATTATCTGACATCACATCATCATTGGTATCATGCTTTGAGATGTGAGACAGTTAATATCATAGACAAATTTGTCCCCACAACAAAGTTGCAATTGGGGTCATGATATATCAATCTGTCCAGATTTACTCTATCACCCTATCATTTTAGGGTGAAAGAGCATAAATTCTTGAGTTCAGCAAAGTAATTAATTTAAATTAGCTCTCTCACACCAGCACTTTAATGTAGTGATAGAGTCACTTGAAACGTGGTAGACTGATGATAGAACATCATTTATGGCACTTAATTGTTTCTCTCGTATTATCTTTTTTATGAATGTTAATGAGCTCATTTGCATATTTCTTAAAATGCAATCAATCCCATATTACCAATTTGTTGCTTTGAGCGGTTCACCTGAAATTTGATAGGGTGGTAATTTATGATGAGTTCTGGTGCCAAAATAGTTTTGTAAATTTACATTTTGTAGGGAACATTTTATTGCACAGCATACAAACTTATTTCTTGGTAGAGTTTGTTTGCTCTTTTGAAGAGCAAGCAATAGTATTGTATGTTATGCCACTGAAAATGTTTTTAATGTTGAATTTGAGAAGTAAAACCATGTATTGTTAGTAACTTAATTTGGAAATCCCAACTTACTTTCACAATAAATTTTAAAAAAATATAATCTTCCTATAGGTCAGAAATCTGTTTGATGAAGCGAGGACTTTCTGTAATGAGGAGACTAATCATCAAGCTCATTTGTTCCTGGTAAGGCAACTATGTCATTGCTACGGTACCAACACCATGGAAACGCTATCCCAAAATGCACAGCTGAGATGGATTAAACCAAGAGAACTGAGGACTGCGGTAAGAAATTCTATGAAATCTGTGTTTTCAATTGATGGTTTGGATAGGATTTTTGTAATTATATCATGATGAAGTAAATAATAAATAAACTACAAAATATTATATTTTGTAGTTTATTATTTTACATCTCAGAAACCTGATTCATTATGATTTGCAGATTTTGTGCCATCAGCATCCATATTTAAAGGACCATGGCCTTATCGCTAATAGCCTCGTCCCCAGGGACCCTAGATTTTACCGGAAGTGGTCAAAATTTTGGTATCAGAAGAAAGCTACTATTTTTCTCATTTACCCTGTGAAATCTTAAGGCTAAATGATGTTTGGTTTGGATGTTATGAGCGAAAATATGCCCCATTTTGGTCGACCAATATTAATTTTACACAGTACTCTATGGCTTATAAAATCACGTTTTTAGCTCTCACATAAAAATGGATTGAAATATCGGCGCGAAACTTTACAGATGGGGTTTTGGGGTGAAGGCCCTTCTATCAAGATGAAAACTTTATATACTTAATCGGGCCATCCCCTCATTTAATGTTCTACTATAATAAGTGACACCCTGTAACGTTATGATATGAAATGGCATGCCATTTGCACACACATGTTGCATGTAACAGAAGCTTAAAATTAAGCATTGTCCATTAGCGTAAATTTTCATCCAGAGAGATTAACAAAATCAATTTCAACGTAAATCCAACCAGCCAAAATTTGACTTCTCTAGCTTTCATCAGATTACAAGGCTTCCTCTGCATTGGACCTTACATTTGTTAATATATTTAAAGGGATTAACAGAGATAATGCGAGAGAACCGAAAAAAATGTGGAAATGCAATTTTTTCACGTTATACATTAAGGATAAAATGTGTACAATCCCTTTAACTGCTTTAATATAGCACAACAACCAAATACTGAAAAAATGGAGTATTTGAGGAATCTTGTGATACTGTCCTCCCTGTAAATGTACCGATGAGCATGATCGTCAAAAATTCTACACTAAACAGCTGATTGTGGTTTACCCAAACACCTGGGGTTCCACCGTACAAGAAATAAACAAAGATCAATCATGTTTGTGTGTGCGGTTCCGAACGTATCAATCATGTGCACACTATCCGCTTAAAAAAATCTGTGTATTAACCGGGAAAGGTTTTTTGATCTCAGTTGGGAATTTTGATACGCACGAGATATGAATTACCGACTCGGACATAAAATGTTACCCAACCACCCCCAGCCTGTCTTTAATGTTATAAGAACTCAAGAAACTGTCCGAGCAAGAACATAACTAAGACGAAAAACACACGGTCTCTGAACGCGACACTCATCGCTTTCCTCGGTGTGAGAAATAACCACTGGGCCATAGAAGACTGTGTTAATGTTGATAACCCAGTGAACGAGCGCTAATGTATTTCAGTCTTTATTTCAAGTTTCAAGCGGCCGTAATTATATTTTATTTTCTTGGTTGTCTTTAATGCAACGGATTGCAAGAAAGCCAACCTCTTGCAGTTATGTTTCGTCTTCCATTCCAGTAACAAATACAAAATAGATTTTGATGATTTTTTTCATGGTTTTGGGTTAGCAAATCGCTGCTTATTCCTCCTTTAAATATTCTATGTTAACTTGCGCAAAATGTACTGGGTTGATTGTTGTTCATGATTTAGATCACACAAGTCCCAGATCGATTTGTCGTATGCGGCGGTGCATATCGAGGTATCCGGGAGGCTTTAGGCACAGTTTATAATGAAGAGCATTCAGCGGAGTACGGCAGCAGTGGGGGAGGGTAAGACCATGTTTCACCTCTATGCTTTTTCTTTTTTTCACCCCATATTTAAGCAGTTTTGGTATCAAATACTTCGCAAATATCCTAGGTTTTGTATTTGTTTCTTGGTTACCGTGGACCCAGAAAAGGGAGCAGTGTAATGCAACGCATTTTGTTTCAGGTGGGTTTTGTGAGGATGGGGGCTGAATTCTTCAGACCATACATAAATTCACAATAGGAGCAAAACCAAATCGTGGTCAGTTTTTTCTTGAAAAAGTTGTTTTACCTTATTATGTTTGCTCTTTATATTTCTTCCGCTCTTCTCATCTCGTCTCTCCTCTCTCCCATCTCGCTCTCGCCCTCTTTCTTCATATATGCATGTCTCTAGAAAATCATAAAACAGACAATTGAGCATACCAGGAACATGACAGAGGGAGAGGACACCCCCAGAAACAAAAATTGTTGAAAGGGAAAATCATGAAGGGAAATATGGATATTTATGCTAAATCTGTTTTTTTTTAAAATATCCTTTTCCCTGCAAGCATGACATTTTGTCACCTACTGGAAATAACTCCCTCGTAATTACTCTTCGATGCATCCCTGAGGAAAAGTTTTGCCTTATGCTGGTAGAATGTCTGGTAATTCTTAATACAGTTATTTATCCCATTTTACTCATATTGCAGGATTGTCCGACAAGTCTGGACGAGCAGCGTGAATCGGCCCTTCTATTCTCTTTATTCGTTAGGTGACGTTGTCCTCATTGTACACAAGAGACCAAGAAGAAGCTCACCAAGGTAGGTGAAGAATGTTGTGTAAAGAGGAAGAGAGACAGGTAGTGTGACAGGTAGTTTGTGTTGTATGGTGGGTGTGTGGTGGGGGAAGGGGTGAGTGTGTTTATGTGTGCATGTGCGAGTGTATTTCACATCACACATGGACTTTTCAATGAAAAATGCAGACACCTAAAAAAGTGGATGTCCTGTCTTGACAGATATTGCTATAGAGTTCAAATCTTGTGTTAAAACCATAGAGTTGGGGTCCACAGTGGCATCTAATGTCAGGTGTCCCCGGTGTCTTAGCAAAAGTAAATTTTGTAAGTCCAATGTCCTACGTACAATTCCACGTTCGTCGGTACAAGTGGGGTAGGGTGTGTGTGCAAAAGTATTTTAAATGAGGATTGCACTCCTGGTTGTCTTGTCATCCGTCTTGTCAGTTTGTCCGTATGCCAGGTGTACGTTCAACCCCGTTTGTGCTGTATTTTTCCTTATGTTCCGACTTTGCTAGCTGTGAGTGAGAGTGTGTGTGTGTGCGTGCGTGCGGTGGCCGTGCATGCTGCATGCGTGCGTGGTGTGTGTGTGTTCATGCATGCGTGCTCTTTTATTTTTTGCGGTTTAGCTCCAGGCCATTATTCAACTGTGTTAGCTTTCATATACAAAGCTCTTATTATTATCATTGTTGCACTTAATGCATTTTATTTATCGTACTTTGTAATTACATTTAATCAGTAAAGTTCAATAGAGAATGTTCGTATGCCCACTCCATTCTGTGGTTTTCATTATTGGAACTGCAACCCCACCGCTATGCGTTTTAGCAGTGTCTTCATCGCAATCACCATGATTTTTTCTATCAAACGTTATACTGTACATGCTTTGTATATTTGATGTTGAATATGAAATAAATCTGATGACATTATAAATGTTCTTTCAGCAAAAATATCTTTATGTTGCATGTTGGCACCATGTTCTTGGTAAGACTTTTATAATAATTATACAGAAATCATTACACTGAACTGATTCCTTTACACCAATTTTGACTAACATATGATTTCCCCTTCTGAGAGTGGCAATCCCCAAATTAACCTATTTTATGCACCCTAAACGATAAACAGGTTCTCAACCATTGCCCCCCTGTCCCCACACCCTGTTTAGCCATTACTCTTTCCTTCCTCAATTCCGTTTTGGCGCCTGACCAAACCGACGCGTGTTACCGCAGCTCTGTAATTAGCAGCCAAATTAACTGAGATTTTGATACTTACTAGTTGTCGCTCTCAGTGCACGGAATACCTCCTACTACTATAACCATACTAATCTGGATATATTACTGGATATACTTATGTATAAAACGCTCTATTTGGACGGAATAGACAGCGACTTTTACGCCGTCGGAGGCTTTTTATTATGTATCCTTTTTTTGTTTTTGGTTTGGCCGCCGATTGGGGTCATGTGATCTGTGTAGTCTGAAAAGAATGTACACAGGCAGCCATTGCCGGCACGTGTTGCGTGTTTGGATGCCTTTTAGCCTTTTTGTGAGCCTGTTTCTGTTAATTGTAGTTGCCATACTATCAATAAAACGAGTTCTTTTGGGTGAGGGTTGTCTATTGAATTTTTATTCTTATGCTGTTGTATTTTTAATAAATATGTGAAAACTACTGAATCTTTGGAAAATTCTTTACCGTTTGTTACTTTGTTTACCACCAGCGACGGTATCTTTTTCTCCGCGTTGGCGGGCCGGTTTTTACCGCGGCACGCCTTGTTTTTCATCGCTCCGTTTTCGTTCCGACACGCTCGCCCATTTGGCTCGCTTCAACCCACTTTTCAGCGTCTTTTGCGCCTTCCAGCCCCGCGACCTCTTTTCCGTTCGTTCATTACGGGCTTGCTTCCCCGCTGGCGCTCGTCCGTTGGTTCTGTTCTTTGCGGTGGCCTTTCTGTTTTCAATGGTCGCCATTGAACACAGTTTCCCTTTTATGGTTCGCTAAAGGTAAGGGGGGGGGTGGTTTTCGGCTCCGTTCCGAGGTTCTTCCAAGGCTGCCCCGCTGCTTTGGGCAGCACCTAAAGAATGTTGTATTTTCGTCTACTTCATGCGTGTTAGTAGGGGGCGGTTCTCCTCGGGAGTTCCGCCTCAACCTCGCTAACCAATACCGGCCGCTGGCTCGCCTGGTCTAGCCTAGGGGCTTCTCCGGTCAGGCTAGCGCGGTCTGCTCTGCTTTTTCCCCTATGGGATTTTGGCGGCTTGCACGACATCCCTTTATAGCAGCCTCGGTGGCTCCTAGCGTGCTAGTCGCCCGCCTCCTGCGGGGGTCTTGACTGACTAAGTACGCTGCCCGGCGCTGGCGTCCCTGATTTAGCTCGGTTGCCTTTAGTCGGTGGCGGCTGGCGTGGTCTGCTTCTGCCCTTTCCCTGTGGGATTAGCCGGCTGCAGTCCGTCCGGTACGTGTGTTTGGCTATGTGTTGCCCTGGTTTTTTTTTTCTTCGGGCCGATCCAATCGCTAGTACCTCCGACAACCCGGCGCTCAGTTGTTTCGGAAGTCCTCTTACTCTGCGACCGCGGGCGTTCCGTTGTACCATGTCTCGGTGCTTGCATTCTTCGCAGCCCTGAGGTGGTTTCCCCCTCCTCGGCGCCCGCTTCGGGGTGGGGGGCCCCCCCGCCGCGGGGTGTCAGGATGTCTCGCTTCTCCCCGCAATGCTCGCTCTAGCCACGTGTTGTCAATCTGGCTTCGTGCCTGCATGCTTCCAACACAGCCTTTCGCTGGCTAGTGGGGCGTGCTACGGCGCTTCGCAGGTTGGCCCCGCTCCCAGCGGTGTACCGTGCGCGTTTACGGTTTCGGTTCGTCCAGCGCGTATTCCTGCTACGGTTCAGCCGTTAACGGCACACGCCACCACCCCGCTTGGCTAGCCTGCAAGCCCCGCGGGGTTAATCCGGCTTGTGCTTCTTTGCTTCATCACCAGGCCTTCACGGGCTAGAGGTGGGGCGACTCAGCGCTTCGCACGTGGTTGGCCCCCGCGCACTGCGGGTGGTCGTGTGGCGGTTACTCGGTTGCGGCTCGGGCCAGCGCTAGTTTCCCGCTACGGTTCCGCTGTTACGGCCACACACCCCCGTGGGTGTTTCAGTTACGGCACCCCCCGCATGGCTACCTGCTAGCCCCGCGTGTTTATCTGGCTCGTGCTGCTTGCTTCACCAGGCATTCACAGGCTAGGGGGGGCGCGCATCGCTTCGCCGGGTTGGCCCCCGCTCACGCGGGGTTCCGTGTGCGGTTTACTGGTGCGGCTCGGCCAGCGCTAAGTTCCGCTACTGTTCCGTGTTACGGTACAAACACCCCGTGGGTGTTTCCGTTCGCGCCCCCATAGGGGTAGCCTTCGGGCTTGCCTCCTGGGGGGCTCAGTGCAGGCTGCACATGCCCTTTCAGGGCGTGGCCCGGCGCTGCATGTGGGCACTTGACCGCCGTCAATCGTCGTTGGGCTTCCTTTCCGGGTTGGGAACCTTTTTTTCCGCCGTCGTTGGCGTGGATTTCCGGGCTGCCACAGCATCTGTCTCCTCTTACGGGGGCGGCTGCTCTGTGTTTTTGTCCACATTCCCTGGTGTTGACTTTCAACTCTCGCCGCCGCGACCAGAAATGTCTCCCTTGCGGGATGTCGCGCCGCCTTGGATCTCCGGCATTCCCTTCAGGGATGCTGTAGGCCTCGGTGTTTCTCTTGGATCTACTCAGTCTGCTCTTTGGCGGGGCTCCCCTACGGGGCGGCCTAGCTTGGGTGGCTTCATTCACCCCTTGCTGGCATTTCCCTTCCTTTGGGGTAGAAGCCCTCTCAGCCTTGTGTAGTCCCTGGTTTACCGCGTCATTTCGTGACGTTGCTGCTAGCTTCGGCATGCAGGGTCCCCTACGGGGATGCTCCTGCCCTGCCTGTGGAGGGCCTAGCCCGCCTCGGCCATGGCGTGGGTCTCATCTCTGGCGTGCTATAGCTTGCAGCTGCTTCGCGATCCGGACCTTAGCCTTATGCACTCTGCCCTCACGGCTCCCGGCTCCCATTGGCTTTCAGCTCTGGGTCGCCGGAGCTTCCGTCGCTGCCCATGCCGTCTTCGCTGGCGGCTGACTGTTGCTGGCCCCCGGTACCTAGCTCCTTCGTTGTGCTAGTCCCGGGGGCTTTTCCGTGTGCACCATCGGGGACGTGAGGCCTCTGGTCTCTGCCAGTAGGCGCTGGGCCATCTAGGCCTGGGCTGTCCTGGCTCTTAGGCTCTGGCTTGGTTAGGCTTGACTGCACCCCTAGCCTGGTCGCTTGTCTCCCGCGGGTGCTTGGACTCTGGCTATGATCATCTTCGCTGCTCCCCCCCTCCTGGTGATCAGCGGGGCCTATCGCCGCTTCCGAGTCGGGCTATGACTTGCCGCTGGCGTTAGTCCCTCTCTGTTCCCCCTGGGGGTCCTAGACCGGTGCTTCTAGCCTTGCTTGATGCGGTCTTTGGTTCTTTACTTAGCCCCTGACTTCCTTGGGAGGTCATTGCCTATAGCCTTGGCGTTCTTTTTACTTCGCCTTTGCCTAGGCCTTGGTTCTTTCATCGTCTGGCTTTGCTTCTCGTCTTAGACCCTCAATCTCCATTCGGGGTAGCTGGCCCTGGTTCTTCCCACGCACTTGGCCGGGCCCTTGTCCGGCCGGCCTGGGCTGAGCCCTACTGCTTGGTGTATTACCTGGCCCCCCTTCGGGGTTTATGATGCCTATGCCTATGCTGGTCTAGCTTGGCCCCTCCAGGGCTTCACGTGGGCCGGCTCAGGCCTGTGGGTAGGGCCTCTATGTCCTTCTCCCTTGGCCCTTACACCCCGTATGGGGAACCTGTCATTTGCACCTTTGGGCTGTTCTTCCTTGCCCTCGGTCCTCACTTTTGTGCGGCGCGAGACCTCGGCCTCCTTGCCGGCTGGTGCCCTCGGTGCCCTCGGGGCCTAGCCTGCTCTTGCCGTTCTCGGGCTTTGTTTATCAGTCTTGACTCTGTAGCTCAGGTATCCGGCATTGGGAGCTTGTCTCGCCCCCAGGGGGATGCCCTCGCCCCTCTGGGCCTCTTTCGTCCTGTGCGCTGGTCGTTTGGCTCTCTTTGCCTAACCTTACCCGTGCTCCCAGGCCTAACTCGCCCTTGAGGTCTTCGACTATGCCTGGACTACTCCGCTACTGTTGGTCGGGGTCCTTGACCGTGGATTCCCTTCTCTTCTCCCGTTTGTTTCGGGAAAGTCAGGGGCGGCTTTGACAGTTCACGCACATTCCTTTGGCTCCCAGCTGACTACGCCTGGTCCGCTGTCTCCCTCGTGGGTACTGGACACTGGTTTTGGGTCGGCTCGACAGTGCCCTCTTTGGTGCTCGTCGTACGGGCTTAGCGTCTGGCCTTGTTCCGGCCTACGGTGGTGCTCTCGTCCGGTCCTAGCGTTGGGGCTCGTCCGGGCCTAACGCAGGGTGTGCTCCCGATTCGTCCGGGGTCTGTCTTAGGGTGTTCCCCCCTCCCCTCCAGCGGTTTTCAGGCGCCTCCCGGTTGTTCGAAAGGAGCATCTCTTCACTTGCGCGGGCTTTTTCTTGCCACGCCTTGCTGTCTCAACTGGGCTGCCTAGTGGGAATCCTCGCGACGGGGTATTCCCTTGCTTGGTGAATTCTCCGAACTCTCCTTCACAGGTGGCTTTCTCAGTTGTTCTTGCAGTGACTTGGCTTGTCTTCCCGCCGTGGCTTGCGACTGGATCTTGTGCGTTCCCCTTAGTACACTCGGGGTCCTGGGGGCACTTTCAGTTGCTCTGGGCTCCCGTCTTTACGACCTGGGAGCCCCGTGACAAAATTGGGGTGGGTGGGGTCTGCCCACTT
The DNA here is from genome assembly GCA_023653785.1 of Ophioderma brevispina. Classification (NCBI taxonomy): domain Eukaryota; kingdom Metazoa; phylum Echinodermata; class Ophiuroidea; order Amphilepidida; family Ophiodermatidae; genus Ophioderma; species Ophioderma brevispina. The sequence goes on from JAMKCH010043207.1 coordinate 9,281, forward strand.
CCGACTGGGTTTTTTTCTCCCCTCTATCCTAGTCGATCAAAGTGACCTGAACTTAAAGTCGGTTGGGATCTTCTTCTCGCTCCCGGGTGGGAATGTGTCTGGGGCGTAAACACCCGCTGTGAGTCATTCTTTCCTGTCTGGCCGTTCTCGAGTTTGGTTGACGATTTGGTTACTCCCTTTTCTCGAGGCTTTGGTGTTCCTTAAATAATCTTTCTCCCCCGTTCTGGTAGCACTTCTCCGGTGGCTCCCTTCACTTTCTTCTCTGTCGGCATATTTGTGTCGAGCCGCTTTGCTGCCCCGCGGACCCTTCTCGGTGCATCCGTATGCCCGTAGCCGGAGTTCGGCTAAGCAGCTACTTGTTTGCCATCCGCGATACCAGAATCGTCGTTCGAAAACCCATAAGTTCCTCATTTTTTGGGATCAGGCGGGCGCGCCTGTGACGACGGGGGCACCGGCCGCGGCTGCGGGCAGTCGCCACTGGGGGAGACGTCCGCTCGGGGCGTTCCCGGCATTAGTGAGCTCTCGGCTGGGGTCGCCTCTCGAGGCTTGACTTGTGTTCCTGCGGAGCTAACCTCTGGTCTCCCCTCTAGTAGACTTCTCGGTGGTTTACCCACTTGTCTACCTTTCGGGCCAGGCCTGACTCTGGCCCGGTCTGGGGAGGTGCTAGTTAACATTAATCTAGCCTTTGACTTCTCTTCGGTTTCCCGGTTCTGTGCCAGCTGCTCCCGGTATTAGCGGAGTTCTGTTGCCTCGTTCTTCTTTCTTTCCTCGGTGGTTCTGCTACACCCCTCCGAGTTCGAGGCCTGACTCGTCCCCCACCTCATTACTGTTACCGTCGGGGTGGGACTTTCGCTTATTTTGAGGCTTGGTTGTCTGTTTCCGATCAGCCGCTGTCTGGATTTTCTTTCCCGGTCAACTAGCATCAGCCACCACAGCCAAGTTTGTTCCGGGATTTGTCCTATCGTGTGACGTTGTGTTCGTTCCATTGCTCCTGGCAAGGCGTCCTTTTCTTCTGACCCGCAGCTAGTTCCCTCCTTGGGGTCTAGTGTCTATCGCGAGTCTCTTGGCGTAGACCCACCAATCGTCCTTGGGTTGCGGCGTCGCTCTAGCCCTCGCCTTTAGTACCTTTCGGGTCCCTTTGCCCTCCCGCTGGATTAGCTCTGAGAATTTCCTTCTCCTTGAAGCTTTCTTCCTCCTGGGTCAGGGTCGACTTTTCTCGCATCTCAGCCCTCCACGGGCTGGGCCTTTAGCCTTCATTCAGTCTCTCAACCTTTATCTCCCCCCGGCCTCTCTCCGCGGGGTGCTTCTGTGTTGCCTGATTGGACCCCCTCTCTAGGGGCCCGCTCCTCTGTTTTTTGGGGTTAGGCTTCTTGCCCGCGTCTTTACGCGGGTCCCCCTGGCGCTTCTCTGGTTCCCTTCCCTCCCGGATCCTCAGTTTTTCGCAAGGCTGTGAGGCCTTGTTCTCCGCCTTTGCCGCGGGTGCTTGCCGGGCCTTTGTCCAGGGCCTACGGTCGCACTCCAGTCCCTCTGTCGGGAGCTCTTCCTTCTCGCCTATCTTAGGTCTTGGGTTTTCTCTGCGGGATTCGCGGCTCTGGCTATCTCTCCAAAAAACTTTGGCCAGGTCTTTTAACAATTATAAAGTCTGAGGCCTCTGACTCACCCCTGTTAAACTCCACTATCTAGGTGAGTTATTGGCTTCCTAACTTTTAGGAAGCTATATTCCATGTGTTTTTTGGGGGCTCTGCGTTTTTGGTCTACCTTGACTGCATCCTATGGCTTCTCTCTGAATATCATGTTCCCACCTCCGACTGAGTGTGCTAGTCGGTGTTTATTGAAATATTCATTCAACGGTGTTATGCATATGTTTCATGTCAACATTGGTGTAAAGGAATCAGTTCAGTGTAAAATGTATTTTATTCAAAAACACCTTATGTTTTAATAAATGCAACTCTACTGAACCTGATTTCCTTTCCATGTTACTTTCCCGCTTCCAGGCCACGCCCACATACATGATATGTACATGGTCCGGGGGGGCTTGAGCCAAAACGGAATTTGGGAATAGTAATGCTAACCGGGTGTGACCCTGGGGCACTGGTCTGTAGAACCATTTTCCTCTTTTAAGGGGTGCTAAAATAGGTATTTTGGGGGCATTCCACTTCTCAAAGGGAAATGCATATTTTCAGTGTCAACATTGGAAAGGAAATCAGGCTTCAGTTAGATGATTTATAAAACATAAATGTTTTTTTGATAGTTTGCCCATTTACTCAATTATATTCTATACTTATGTATTTATCAGACAAGCATCCACTCTAACTACCATACATCCAAGTAGCCAGCTATTAAATGCAATGTAGGGGTATAACAAATGGTATATAGACAAACAGGTCACCTGATTCATTTTAAAAAATTGTTTCATTCAATCTCTTCTCTTTATTTGAGTGCATCACGATCTACTGCCCTCCCCATTGATGCATCCGAAACCCACTTTGCCATTGGAATTTTTTACCAAAACCAAGTCATTGATAGTTGTACATCAGCATGACCACATGAAATGAACAAAGAAAAATCGGTTGTACATTCAAATGAACGGCCAAAAAACGAGTTTATGAAATGCTCACCCAATTCTCCCTTGCCCAAAAATGAAAACCCACTTTCCTGAAGGACTCTTTGACCAGAAATGTGGCTCATATCTTCGCCATCAATAACAATTACATTGCTGCAATAAACTTCAAAACAACAATTTGATGGGCACAACAAATTGGAGAAGCACCCCCCAAAATGCTTTTTTTTATGCTAATGAGTATAAAACGCCATGAACCTATTTGAATTTTTTTCCAACAAAAAATATGCGCCACTATATAGGCATAACATAACCACTTGGGCAAAAATAATTTAGCATTAAAACATGGTACGCGAAAACAAAATCCTGGTCCACATGGACCCACCCCTTATGCACTTAGTGACCGGGGAGATTTTTTTAGGATACAAATTTCTCTCAAATTGCACAGGATCGATTGTAATTTGTAGACCACCTACCAAGACGTTCCGAAGGTTTATTGACAAACAAGTACAAAAGAAACACAAACCTGTTTTTGAACTTGTCTGACTACCGTATTGTCCCCATAGAACACCGTGCTTTTTCTTACTAAATCAGCATATTATTACATAAAGATGCGTATTCATCTTATTCACTTCAGGTGTGATCTTATACATTGGAAAGCATTCCCAATAGCAAACAAACCTGGGTTCGAAAATTGGGCCCTTCTTTCTGAAATCTCCTCGTACGTCCTCTTTAAGTGTTCATTCAGAGACTATAAATGTAGAATGCATAACAACAAAAATAACACCCTATGTACTGTCTGTAAACTTTACAAACGTCAGTTCATTGGGGGCTGACGGGGATAGGATTCCGAGCAGGGGGGCCACTTGCTCCCCCTGGCTTCCGCCACTGTGCAACGTCCTGCGTCATGTTAGGACGTGCTCAAATCGAAGACTAGCTCAAAACCATTGCATCAAAAGACCTTAGGTCTGTTTGTCTTTGGACTATAATGATAAAATGTTTCACTGTTTTGCACTTCATTTGAGGATTATCCCTCAACAACCTTCCCAATTGTCAAAAAATGGTCAACCAAGGTGATTACTGGTTTTGATCCCTGCTTTATATTTCAAGAAATTTTATTCAAAGGCTGATCATTTATGAATCCCTTTGGGAAAATTTTAATATTCAAAATCCTTGCATCCATTCCGCAAGTACGGCATTGTAATAATGACAATGGTTTCCTGTCATAATATTAAATCACAGACTGTTTCACATTTAAGTCAAACAACTACAAACTGCCATGTTGTGTGGATTTTCAGAAAGTTGGATGAAATAAGAATTGCAGCTTAAGAAACATCTTTTGGACCATGATTCCTCTTTTTTTTAAACATTGATTTAGCAATGGCTATAGTTACCAACAGACTGGGGGCCCAATCGTGTCATCCAGCCGCTCCAGGCCAATCATGCCTTATATCAGACCCTAGCAATCGTTGTTGTACATACCTTCACATCGCTAAGCAGTTCACCTGCCATCACATCTGCACGCTCTGCAATCTTACTCAGAACCCAGGACAGTTGCAGGTCAAGTTCACATAGTCCAAATTGCCTAACTTCAGTAGCATTATTATGTATAAAATATCAGGTTTCTGGTGGTTCAAAGAAATCTTGTATTAGTCATTTGTTGGTAAAGTCCCCGATGCAATAATATCTTTTATATTTGTTATCGCATCTGGGCATTCGTATTGTGTGTGTCAAACATTTAGTAATACACCTTTTGGTTTGACATTTTTTTTAACTTACTCGACGTAGTGGCCGACATTTTTTTAAACTTACGTCGATCTTCGTGCAGTGAATGGATCAGTTCACACTTGGTATGCTTATACACTGAGACAAGTTGTCTTATGTGGGGTTAACGATGATGAGGTCAAAGGTCATTTGGGGTACTTATAGGCACTATCAGTGATTTGCTTAATCCGGATCATCAACAAAGAATCAGTGAAAATAAGAATTTTTGCATGTCTGTACCAAGTACATGTACCCTAACATACCCTGCATATCAAGACAGAAACAACCTAATAAGGACGAATCAGATATTATATTCATTACTGTCCCGTATTGACACTGTACTATAACAGTAACTGACTGGAGAATTTATTCTTTGAACTTTGGCCATTTTTTCTTCCCTCTGTCAAATTCTTAAGTTGGAAAAACTAACTTACGAGAATTCTCTCAGACTTAACCTCACTTTAAGTATATTCAGGCCAGGCGGGCGAGGGGGGTGGCAGTGGTATGGCGGACGCCCCCCCCCCAGATTTTCAAAATTTAGGAAAAACGGGTTTTTTGCGCAAATTAGTGGTTTTGTAAAACCAAATTGAGGTTCATTTTGTACTGTTTCGCCCCCCCTATGATGTTTTCGCCCCTCCTATGATTTACCCTGCCCGCCCCTGATTCAGGCCTCTGACAGTGACTCACTTGGTGACACCTTCAGAGCACCGCCTTGGGACGATTGCGTCAACTTATTTGCATATGCTATCTGCTGCTTTAAGCATAACTCATTCTGCATAGCATAGCAATTATGCTAAGCATAGCTGGTTGCTGTGTGCCCTGCATTATGGGGGCCGTTGTTATGTCCCTTAGCTGGTCGAAGCCAGGGTCGAAGCAATGGTAAATATTTCCCAACCAGTCGAAGCTCCAATGGAGTGTGATGAATGAACATAAAATCTGATTACTGGAATCGGCAGACAGTCAGTCAATTCCCATTGATGTTGTTCCCTGGATATTTCAATATTTTGATGATTCTGGTGAATCAATGAATAGTGCTTTAAGGTCATTATAATTGCTCTGCACTTTTTTTCTTTAACCGTCAATCGGTGACCTATTTCAGGAACACTTGCCCCTATTTTTAATGTCATTGATCAAGCAAAGTGTGAATACTTGCATATTCTTTTTGTAATTTGAATTGTTTAGCAATCATATCTTACCCACAATGCCACAGGACTACAAAATGGAAGCCAGGAAGCTATTAGAAGCGGTGCAGTGGTACTGTTGAGTATTTGTGTCTGACAACATCATCCCCCTTTGCTTGACTTCAAAGTAAAATTTTGTTTTTACCTGTGGATTGCTTCTGTTTGTCAAATTGTTAACAAATTAATAAAAAAATAAAAAAAATAACTGGGGGTAAAGTGTATAATATGGCCATTCTTACAACCTTCTTATCTGTGATTTCTAGGGACACACAAAATGTGCATATTCAAAGGCTAGTGTTACCCAAGTGCGCTTCGGAAGCAACAATTCCTGTATCATAAATTCGTAGGTCTGAAGCTATGAATTCCTTATTATAAATCTTTGGGCTGCCATCCATCATGTTTCTTATCCTGTAAATGTTTTCACTGATTGAAAAAAAATATATATTTTTTTCTTTTTCTCTTTCAGATGTCCCAATGGCCATCCATATACTATTGGTGATGTAAGTCGAAGCTTAACAATCCAGTGATTAAAGTGCCAGGATAGATTCAGGTCAAGGCATTTTTCTGTGATATGCAGTAATTTCATAGATAACACTCAATCGTTTCCCCTCCTTAAATTGGCTACCGAATTAACTTGTAAAAAAACAAAAGACAGTGTTTGTATATGCTAATATTTCAATAGAAACCAAGACTGAATTTGGTATTTGCTCTTCCTAGGAAATTAGAAATTTTCACAATTTTTTACCAAAGAACTTTTCTCATCTCAAGCTTAATCCTTTCATACTTGGATAATTTGATATAGAGCTTTACCAACCAGTGCAAACATCAGAATTTTTTTTTTTTTTTTTTTTTTTTTTTTTTTTTTTTTTTTTTTTTTTTTTTTAAACTTTCAATTTTTCTGGATCCTTCAAATTTTGAAGATTTTTAGTAGTTACAAATAACTAGTCTCATGACCAAGATGCAGAAATGTCTCCTAGTGTAGCTATTCATATAATGATGTGGAACTTTAGTCTTAAAGGTGCGTGTTCGCTATCGTCTTTGGGACCCCCCCTGATTTACTCGTAAGTAGTACGATTTTGGATATCAGGTGAAAGCTTATTTTTTCTCCTTGTCGTCCTGGAAGTTTGAGCCTCAAATCCATTTCATGCCCAAAGATATAAAAAACGGCCGTTTTATTGGTTAACCATCTATCTTAGCCCAGTATTTGTAATAAGGGCTTTGCAACATACATTATTGCGTCTACCTTAAAACCTCAAGTTTGTTTCCCATGTCACTTGATGGGGTGTCTGTGCAATTGCCAGCTCTCATTAAAGTAGAAACACAATGCACATAAATCGGAACAAGCACCGTAACTGTGGTTTGATTCAAGTTTAGGAAAACGAATGTCCTTTGAAAAAGAAGATCTACCTACAAGGGCGTCGGCTCTTGAGAGTCTTGGCGGCCATGCCAGCACAGTGCTGCCTTGTTAGTGGGCATAGTTGCCCAAAGGCAGTCCCACCGCCGAAAACTGTGGATTGGCGTCAGGGCATCCGTCACATTATCTTTTTGCTTCCAATAAATCTCACACAGCAGGATTGCTGAGTGCGAGGGTGTATCCGGCCACCCCCATTGACGGGACAAAACCGGATTTAACAACTTTGGTTTTTAAAACCAACTTTTTGCCAGCGTGCGAGATTATTTTGGCCTTGTTGGCAAATATTTGAGTTTCCGCTCAAATCTTAATATTTTTAATTTTAATATATTTTCTAGTACCAAACAGGGCTAATCATCCCAAGCACACTCATCAACTTTGCTAGAGATTCCCCTAAATCTGGAAATTTTTAATGGTTAATTTTGTAGTCAGTACCTAAACATTCCAGGATATGGGCATTTTTAAGGGACCCCCTCTCGCCTCCCTCGCCTCCAAGTCCCCTTAAATTTGTACGTTATAACGGACACGTTTTCTAAACTCAAAGTTGAGTTTGCTTCCAGACGTACATAAAACCTTACATTTTACAAGAATAAGGATCAATTTTTTAAATGGAGACGTATTTTTATTCATAAAATTTGTTTCAAAAACATCATAACACTAATTTTCAATGGTAAAATATTGCATATTAAGGTACCTGAGCACAATTTGATTTACTTCAGTGTTTTCCTTAATCTTTCAATATTTTTTTTTAGGGAACCACCTGAAGTGCAATTTTACACTAAAATAGAGCTCATGGACCATTACAACCCCCTCCCACCGATTCCTCGGGATCGCTAATCCGGCAGGCAAAATAATAAAATTAGCAACTAAGTCCTGTACATACTACCGAACGTAACTATGTCCCTGACTGTACCATTTTTATGATTGCAGCTTTTCATCGCCCAAGTTACCCTCAGGGATCAGTCAAGTATTTTAGTAGATCCAACCCATCGTGTCACTCTAGTACTTTTCAGAATGTATTTGCTTAATGATGTGGCATGTTCAGTTGTGGAAATTAAAATTCCACGCATAATATCTATTGAATCTGATACCAGAGAAATAAATTCTATGCTTAATGACCGCATGCAAGTCATGTAAGAACATTTTTTAGCTACATTATCTCAAACACATTCTGCCTAATCGTATTGCTATCAGTGGTTTCAATGTAACAGGTGAATAATGTTACTGACTTTGAGCACCCAGTGTTTTTGGATACAAAGTAACACAAAGTCTTTTTCACTCCTCCTTGTTAAATTAAGTCAACATAAAAGGCTCAGATTATCTTATCTTAGGCTTATTCATTCAATGAAACGGGTGGAGCACGCCACATGTTTTCTTTTGGCCTCCTCTCGCCAACTATCGACACTGCCCAAAAGTTTTCCTCTGGTGAATATGGATTGAATCTACTATCAGGTATTGTACCACAGTTATAAACAGTGGAAGTGATATGAATGGTCCACACTTCTTCATGATGTCTGTATAAATCCAATTGAGTCCTCTATATTTTTGGAATTCAGTGCGGCCAACCAAATCAAGCAGTACTGTCGTGATTGTGGGTTTGGGCCTATTGGTGGCGGAGGCAGGTATCAATTAGCTGGTGGAAGAAACATACACGAAACAATGTGAGGTAGCATTAACCATGGATTGATTTCACAGCTGTCTGACCCCGTCAAACCGTCTCTTTTATTTTTAGAGCAATTTTAAGCAGTTGCGCACAATTTTGACAACTGATATAAGTAGGATATGTAAGAGCTATTACCTCTCCAAAAATCTGCCAATCATTGTTGGAATCTTGCCATAGCCTACAAATGTCATTATTTGTATGTTATGTGCCCTTTATATAATGCCCTTCTCCATAGAGAACGTGTTAAAGGTAAAAAAGTAATTGAAAGAAAATTCACATACTTGTCGCACCAGTGTAATTTCGTAAATTTACTAGCCGAATTCATGGTATAAATAATCCCATTAATCAACAAAAGTGTGTCACCGGTTCATATTTTTTTTTTTTATTCTGGTTTTGACATGATAAATAGACTTTTCAAACATAGCTGTGATTTCTTGCTGTACTTTATTATCCATTTTTCATACTATCTGCTGGTGCTTTTGTGGGTTGTCTGATTTCAATACCATGTATTACTACCTTACTGCAAATTTTGACACTATATATGAGCCAAAACCTGACCACAAACACCTCCAAATGTAATCACATGATATTTAATTTTAACCTGTTAGCGTGCCAAAACCATGTAACCCTTTAAAAAAATGGTGACATTTTTTCTTTTAAACCCACTGCGGTTTTGGTCACTATAACCAATCTGTTATTACTTTGATATTATATACCGTAATCTAAATGTACCCAAATAATGTTCCATTTTTGCCTAAAAAAAAAGATTGGATTTTTTGTCGTGGGGGGGGCAAATAGTTCGGGATCACATGTGTGACATCGGAACATCCGGCTATGATATAGTCCCCTTTTCACACATTGAAAATTTGACAAACCAATTATAATGGCACACAGTATGATAACCCCTAACATCTCCCCATTTACACCTTCTCCTGGGTGAAGTGAGACAAGCGAGAATAAGTGTCCTTGCCCAAGGACACAATCACATTTGGCCACAGTGGGGGCTCGAACTCCACAACTTCAGTGGTCTAATGGTCATGACTCCTGCTCTTTTCCACTGGCCCACATGTGCTCTGTAAATAATAACAGTTCTTGTGTAATATTTACCCAAAAAATAATGCAGTGGGCTTTTTGTGTTGCACTTGTGTCGCCTGCCTTTAAGGCAGAAAGACACACATAGGGGTCACTTTTGTCCCCTTGTGGTTGTGAGTGTCTGTTGATGTCTGGTTGTCCATTGTGATTACGTAAAACAGGGTTAACATTGCCTGTAATATCCGCACTTTGATGGATTTCAATCAACTTGATTCATAATTGCAACATGGGATGCCTCTTTTGTGATCAGTTTGCACAGATTACTAAGGTTCAACAGGTAGTAAGGGTCAAGTTATAGTCACACATGCGGCCGAGGCTGATGTTTTTTTTTTTGTTTTAATTTGGCCAAATTTTCAAACAGGTCAGAGAATGGACTGAGTGAGTTTAAGAAAAGCAGTCTGTCATTTTCAACTAGGTCAATCAATTGTCTATTTTTAAAGAGACATGGCACTTTGAAAAATAGTGCGCCCTCAAGATTTTTCAAATCGATATTTTTGCACAGGCTGGTAAGGCTTTTAATATACAAAAGCCCTCACCCGAAATGATTACGAACCAAATCAGCTTCCTTGGGTAAACAGAACGATTGTATCAATTAGCGTCGCCGGCGACGTGAAATTCAGCAGACACGAAAATGGCGTTTAACACAAGAACCACGCACGTTTTCCCACGCTATGCAACACTGTTTGATCGGTCTATAAGCTTTGTGGTTTTAATATAAGTGAGTACGAGTCAAAAATATTCATGTAATATACACATTTGTTGATTAAAGTTATGGAAAACTTAAAAGTTGGCCTACAAATTACCTGGATGTCTTTATCCTCATATCAATGCCCCTATCTGTTTTGGGGTATGTTATTTTTATGTGTAAAATATATCTCTGTTCTTCCAATGGCCTAGACTATCATTTGAGAGCAAATTGAAGAAATTTCATATTTTGTGAAAATGTGCCAGTGCCGCTTTAAGATCATCATCATTATCATTAACTACACATTTTATTATGATTTCTTCAGGCAAGATACTACAACTACAGGTCATGTTCTAGGAGATGCCAGAGCTAGAGGGAATAGAGCCATTCCAGAACGCAAATTAAATGCTATTACTATATCTGTGTTGAGGGCAATACTACATGCAAATATGGTGGGAGCTGCTAGTATTGTGGACCCAGTGGTGAGTATTGCTTAAGCCACATGGAAGTCTTTGCAGGGAAATACTGAGTCTGCAGACATCTAGTCTTGTCAAAAACCAGGTGTGGATCCACGCATGGGCCCACCAGGCCTGTTCCATCCTTCTGTGTAGAGAAAAAAGTGAAAGAACAAAGAAAATATATTATGGCAATTATTGTTAGTACCACTGTGCCCACTGCCCACCGTCATTGTCGGCATTGTCATCATCACCATCGTCGTCACCGTCAACATTGTCATTGTCTTCATCGTCATTGTCCCCCCAAGAAAAGCTTGAGTCAAAATGCTAGAGCAAATGCAGACTTGTGCATGATGTCACCCTCTAGCTTGAAACTGAATAGATAGCCAAAAAAAGTGAATGGTCCTTACATTTTTTAATGATTTGTTTTGTTTCTTCATTTGAGCACCAAAAAACAAAACCAACTAAAATTTGGGATTTGGTGTACATTTTTCAAACTTCCAAAAATGCTTTTGCCTCACTGTGCCTCACTGGTTGGAAATGTACTTGTTAATGTACTTGTTAACATTTTTAGGTCCCTCAAAACAATATGCATAGCTTTTACAATTTGCATTTTAGCATATTGGTCCTAAAATGCAATAAAAAAGCAATCCCACATTCAACTGAACGGTGTTTTTTGTGAGACAAACTTTCCCCCCTTACGATGTAAAAAAATATCTTAACTCACAACTGCCAGGGTAAATTCTTGTTTCTTTTCACCTTCTTACTTTTGGTAAAAAATTGGGTTGTTAATCCTTTGGGTATAACCCATATTTTTGGAGTGAAATCAACAAATCTAGACCTGAGAAGATTATACCTGATTAGATGTGCATGTCCGAGATCCAGATGGGACAGGGTTGTATGGTACATTAGCTCTCGGTATTATTTTGTTGGTCTAATAATATTTGTTTCTGTGTTGATTTTGTACAGGCCATCCAACGGATGATACATCCACAACCAACCATTCCAATTGGGGAGTTCTTATTTCAGCAGCTTCAGGTCGACCTCCTTCACCTGTCGGCAGCATCGGGTAAAAGTCAAGACGACTGCCTATTCATCATCCACATGGTGCTACATGCAATCACTACATCAGGAACACAAGATGGTGAGTGATCAGAGATGTAACTTTTCCAGAAATTTCCAGATTTTCTAGCCGTATATATTAAAAATATTCCGGAAATGTTAAAAAAATCAAAGTGTTAATTATAAAGATAAAACTGCATTAAAAACCAAGTTTTAAGTACCAATTTATTTTAGAGAAGGGGTCTTATACCCTAAAATCGCGCAAGAAAATACGTTCCCTGAAGCTTCACTGGATGCTACGCAAAAATTTGGCCTTGCCGTCGGTGCAAATAAGAGAAGATATCGGTAGCTTCCCACAATGCATTGCTTCCAATGGAGGTTTTTGAACAGGCAGTCATGTGAATCGTTAGAGATGAAACATTCTTAAAATGCAAGTTTGTTATCAGTACTGTCAATTTAGCCATGTTTCATCTCTAACGATTCTCATCAGTACCTGTACAAAAACCTCCACTGGAAGCAATGCATTGTGGGAAGCTTCTGATATCTTCTCTTGGTGCAAATTATGGATTTTCAGGATATGGGACTACTCCTGTGTTACATCTCTGAGTGATGTATAGGTGATAGTAATGAAATAGAGTAAAGAGGAGGTAGGTGTGCATTAAATATATGCGACTGGCCTTGGTGTACGCTGATTAGTTCGTTAGTGGTATAATCAGCTTCAGAATTTTCAAAGATTTTCAAAGGTCTTTGACTTGCCTTTGTACTTGCTCAGAGCAAGACCAGAAATCACTATTTCTGTTTGTGTGTGAATGTATGTGTACAGGCTGATTCAAAAGAATTTTACTAATTTTTGTCATGGTTTAGGAAAAAATCTAAAAGAAGTCTCTGTAATATATCCAGTGGCATACAGACCAGGGGGTTGGGGTGGGGGAAGGTGGAGCAAGTTTCCCCTCCTGGTTGGAAAAAGCGGGACAAATTTGCATGTACCTAACCCTAGTTATACTCATTTGAAAACCAATGGATGTTTTCTTGTTCGCAAATTATTGATTTGTTGTAAATAGAAACTAATGCAAGTTACCCAGATGTGCATGTCCGAGATCCAGATGGACCGGGTTATGAGTACATTAGCTCTCAGTATTATTTTGGGTTGGTCTAATAATATTTGTTTCGGGTGTTGATTTTGTCACAGTCCTCCAACGGATGATACATCCACAACCAACCATTCCAATGGGGAGGTCTTATTCAGCAGCTTTCAGGTCTACCCTCCTTCACCTGTCGGCAGCATCGGGTAAAAGTCAAGACGACTGCTATCATCATCCACATGGTGCTACATGCAATCCACTACATCAGAACACAAGATGGTAGGTGATCGAGATGTAACTTTTTCCGGAAATTTCCGGATTTTCTAGCGTATATTAAAAAAATTTTCCAGAAATGTTAAAAAAAAAATCAAATTTTTAATTATAAAGATATAACTGCAATTAAAAAACCAAGTTTTAAGACAATTTGTTTAGAGAAAAGGGGTCTTATACCCTAAAATCACGAAAGAAATATGTCTTCTTAAGCTTTTATTACTGGATGCGATTAAAACTAAATTTGGCCTTGCCGTCGGTTTCAAATTATGGATTTTCAGGATGTGGGACTACTCCTCTCGTACTCCTGAGTGATGTTATATAGGTGACAGATCTAACACACCTTTATGAAATCGATTACCGAGGCGGTATGTGTGCATCAAGTGCATCCACTAGCCTTGAGTACGCTGATTAGTTATGTTAGCATTATAATCAGCTTCAGAGTTTTAAATATTTTTAACAGGGTCTTTGACTTGCCCCTGAGCTTGCTCAGAGCAAGACGTAGAGAGCATTTTTCTGTTTGTGTGCTGAATGCATGTGTACATGCTGATTCAAAAAGAAGTTTTTCGCATTTTTGTCATATCTAAGTCTAGTAAAAATCTGAAGGAATTCCTTGTCAACTAATGAATACATCAAAATGAGAAAGACAGTTTGTACTGTTTAATTTAAAAAAAATAGTTTTTTTAAAATTTGGCTTGTGCACAAACCCTAAGATGTATAATTTGAATAAAACCACCCATTTTCCCGAATGCACATTGGGTACCTTGTTACGCATTAACTGATTTGGTGTAATCGATACTACACTAAAAATGTGAATGGGTGACCATAAGGAGCTTTAGGTCAAAGGGAGGTTTATGTTTGGTTCAATTTGGTCAAAATAACGTTGGCAGTTGTTACTGGAAGATTCTTCCCCCATTTCTGATTGCAACATGGGGCAAGTCTCTCCTGGTTGAAAACAGCTTGTTTAAAGGACCCATTATATTCCCTTTTCAATTCAAAGTAGTACGATTGAAATCCTGTTGTAATAATCAACCTGAATATTAATTCTATGAGCACAAAAATTGATAAATTTTAACTGTGTTGTAGCATAAGATGCAATGTAAACAAACAAAAAAAGTTGTATTTATGCTTACAGGAAGATGCGGGACAACCTGGCCAAATAAACAAACCAGAGAAGAATGGGAGACCACTTTTCAAGAACATTTATAGAAGCACACGCACCTGTATAGGGGTAAGATGTGCCGATCTTGTGAAAATTTACATTTGTTACAATATCAAAGCATCACAAAAATTATACAATCAAACCAGTGAAATTAGGTAAACTGATTTTATATCATTCGTAAAAAGGCATCTCTGTAAATGGCCAACTTTTTCTCAAACTGTAATCGAATAGCAGTAACAGTTTTGCCATTTTTCAACCTCAATTTCAGTTATAGACACAGTCAGTCCAGGGATATGCAAATATGCCCCCCCCCGTCCTTGTTCATTTTAATTTTGGTTCCTGCTATATCCACTAATTGCAAAATACTTATTCATATTTATTCCCTTCATTTTTATTTCCACATCACATCAAATCACAGCTAGACAAGAAATATTAAAAAAAACATTTAAAAAATAACGAGCAAATGATATGGGGGATGTGATCGAAAGGCCGAAGGCCAAAGGTGATCAACCCAAAACAAATTTGTACACCGCATGATACTAGCGAAGTATAACATTTAACAAAACAAAAACAAAGAATTTAAAAACGGATAACCTACAAGAATAAACAAAATACCCTTTGCTCCCACACCTATTGTCTTTAACGTAGTATTGGGATATAAAATGGTTTTTTTTAATTGGTTCGAAAATGCTTTACAGTTTTACATTTTTAGATTTTGGGGTTCAAAAGATTTCCATAGGATTGGACCAGAAGATGTTCCCTGTACGTTTGATCCAAGAATATTTTTTTATTATTTCTTGTAAGAGTATATCTTGGCTGTTCTAGACAGTAATTATGATATTCAGCTTGTTTTTGAAAATAGCGAAGTTAAAAACTTTTGGCAGTTGATTTTAGAATGTTTGAACATAAATACACTTCAAGTTCTAATGTGTCCGTACACTTAAGAATATTCGAACTTTGAACGGGAAGCATATAACTTCTGTAACTGACTAATAGAATAGTTCGGCACCGCCCATTCTGAATTTTAAATATTTTAATCCATTGAACTATGATTGTAATTACCCCATACTAGGATGCTATAGTTCACATACGGTAAATTAATTGACAATATCAAGAGTTAAAACTTATAAAATATTCATGCCAAAACTTTTTACAAACAAAAAAAAGGGGCATATGATCAATATTAACACAGTTACTCAAGTTTTTGCTTGTTTTAAATTCAATTAGAATTTAGAGGAAGATTAGCTGCTGCCAATGACACACTGGCGTATGATGAGCGCGTCAGTACCACCCCCTAAATGGCGACTGCTTCATCACCTGTCGTAACTGGGGGCATCATCATCACCAAACAAGACTTCAGAAATTACACAGTCTCTCTCGGCCATCGCAGCACAGGCCTTTCAATGTGGAAGCTCCTCAACAACACTGACGCAGATCTGCAACGGAGCATCATGGACGTCAAAAGTGAATACCATTTGCATTACTGCACGCCTTCTTAAACAGGTCAGTTAGTCTATCTGGGCCCTGTCAATCCACTGTTCAAGTAATCCCTCGTGACCTTCCAGCTTGTTCATCCTCTGTATCTCTCATCATGTCACCCACCATGTAAGCTTAATCATCTCTCACCCTTTAAACCTGCTTCGCCTTTTGTTCCTTCTCTTGTTCCCCTCTCTTGTTTCCATTCTGTTCTGCTGCTTTTCTGCCATTCTTGTTGTGACCTTATTGTCTTTTCTTCTGGCATGGTGGCCAGCCCTTCTCCATTTTGATTGTTTCATCCTCATCAAAGTAGCATGAAGCCTTGTTCTTTTCTGATATTAGTACCTCTAACTTTTTCACAAAGGAGACATGGTAGCCTTTGCCTTCCATTGCTCTTTGGGCTGTATGGGCGTGTTGCCCTCCCATTCTGTTGTTGACCATGTTCCTTAACCATATGTCATTGTGGGTAGGATTACTGATTAAAGACTTTCCTTCTCAGTGACATAGTTATCCCCTTTGTTGCATAAGATGTTCTTATAGTACCATTCCTAACCTACCGTCCTTCTCAAACTTCAAATAGCCGTATTTTCAGAACACATCTTGGACTTGACTTTCGTGCCTGAAGGAAAAGCCTGAAGACTACATATGGGTCCACCTGCCTTATGACAGGAAGACAATAGGGATCACTTGGTCCACTGTTGTTGTCTGTTGATGTGAAAATGGGTTAACATTTGTCTGTTGTTGTGTAAAGCGTTAACATTTGGCCTGGAATATCAGGGCATACGTCAATGATTTAAACAAACGTGAGTCATAGTGCAACGTGGGATCCCTAATTTTTGATGAGGTCAGAGTTCACATACCAAGGTCAAGGGCATGTGAGGTCAAGTTGTTATGATATGATGGACTGAAGAAAATGTTAAAATGACCTCAATTGAAACAAACTTGGTTTATGGATATTACATGCCAACCTCATTTGTTTATGAGGTCCAAAGTCCATGTCACGGTCAAAGGTAATATGAGGCCTATCATTCACAAAATGCAAAATGCAGGCGACACACCGCGATTAGTTTTTGTTCTTCAGAAATTACGAAATACATGTCATTATCACTATTCTTATCAAAAAATAGTGGAATATTCTTGATAGCTGGTATAGATGTATAAGAAACCCAGGTCCTATTCCATTGTAGGAAAACATCTTAGGGTTTTACAACACCTTCCAGACGTAATTCGCTTACAGCAGATGCTAATTGACCAAAATTTCCATCGTCGTATTGATGCAGCAGAAGCAATTCCATGAGGTTTATACAAGACTTTCTGGGGATAAACTTCTCTAGGTAAGGAAAGTATAAAGAAGAAAGAAGAAGAATAAGCGATACTTTGTCTTGTCATGAAGGAAGTAACCCGCAAGTCCCACCTTTTAGTTGCAGTCTGCGTTTTTGTGCTTTTCCTATGCAGCCGCGCTGAAATGAAGTTAGGTAGTTTACGCCCGCGTCGTACTTCGTACTTTGAGCTACTAGTTTAAGTGTGTGATTTTCACAATTTGTGTGAAGCAATGATCCTGGCATGATCTGGGACACTGGACAGTTCACTTACAAAAAAAAAAGTAGTTCTGGAGTAGGTCTGGTTCGTATCTGCCCAGGAACTTGTGGGTATTAGTTGGATTTAATCGACGCGAAATGAACCCAGGCATTCAAAAGGGGGCATATGAAATTGCTTACATTTTCACAGCGGGTAAGAATCCCTTTTGAAGGATGAGGAGCGTTTCACGGTTGTCAAATTCCAACTGAAAAACCATGGGGGAGAGCATAAACCTAAAATTTTATAGGTGGTCTTTACCAATTGAAATCCAGAACAGTTGTGGACCCAATAAAGGCCCAGCCAAATGATTGTTCCACCGTGATCGAAAACAGGGGACCCTTTGCACAACCGGAAAGAATTTATCCCTACTTTACTAATATTTTTTTGTCACCAGGGCATTACCAAAAACAGATGCATTTGAAGGTGGGTGTATTTAGGACATGGAATCAAGTAAGGGAAATTACCAATTATGGTAAGTGAAGTGCAACATGATAAATGCACAAGTTATTGTTGTTTGTGATGCGAGAGTCCATCAACCTATTTTTTAATTTTTGTCAATATTTGTGTTGTGGTATTGTTAGGTTGACATTTAGATAAAACAACAAAATTTATTAACCCAGGGTCTACCATAAGTTACACTATCTTGATTGGCTTGTCATGATATGACCATAATATAAAACTTCTGAATAACCAATAAAACTTAGGCCTCTAGGCTCTTATGGTTGCACACACCAAATAAATTGCCAATTGGTATGTACAAATTTAGAACGTAAACTTCTCATGAACAAGATTCGAGTCACTAAATTATGCATTACCTTGGAATGACAATATACAAAATACCAATACAAACGGCATTTGATATAGAGACTTCTCAAAACAAGGCAAAGCGGCTTTACAAAATAGAGAGTAATTACTATTTAGCATAAAACTGGTTTCATTTTTACAAATTACTGGGTGTATTACTATGAGATAAGTACTTAACATAAACTATAAAAATAAAAAAAAAACAGCTGCATAATTAAAATATCAGTGAGGCCAATACAACAAAAACACATTTAAGCACACAATCAACCTTTAGGAAATAGATGAAATTTTAGGAGCTTTCTTAAAAGTAAACAATGGACTTGGGTTGGCGAACAAGATAGGCAAAGAGTTGCATGAGCTAGGGGCCCCGCCATTGATGAAAGCCCTGTCACCCACATGACCTTTTTGTGTCGGGAAGGGGGTAAGGAGGAAACAGGGAGGAGCGTCTTGGTATCTGCAGAGAACCAATCTGGCCTGCCAGGAATATACAAAGAGAGTATTCGGCAAGTAATTGGCACTGTCCGGAAATGCCTTGTAAGTAAGAAGCATAAGCTTAAGACAACACGCTCCTAATGGTAGCCAATGGAGCCTGCTTTAAGGCAGTGGTGTGGTGGTGTCTTCTATCCGATCTGACACCGCCTGGCTGCTCTATTCTGCAAATCTGAAGTTATCTCGATCTTCTGGCGGACATTCCATACAAAAGTGAATGGATGGCAGAGTCAATGCGAGATATATAAAATCAGTGTGAACGGACGAGGATGATGACAACTCTCAAATGTGATAAAGAGGCGGATCCGTGGTTTTGGTTAAATATTGCGAAGGTGAATGAATTTGAAGTTAAACAGACTTAATATGGACCTTAAAGGTTCAGTCATCGACATGGTTACCAAACACGACACCAAGGTTTCTAATTGTCGAGGACTGGGGAACATCCAATTCCGACCCTGATGGGCAAGATCTTTGAGGCGATTTGTGTAATAGGATTAACATGCGATGAAAAATCTGTCTTTTCATCATCAATTTGAGTTTGTTACAGCGCATCCACTCACTGATTTCATCAATACAAAGAGAGAGTCTTTTGACAGCATGTTTGGCTTCACATCAATCTTAGGATCAAATGTCAAATAGAGTGACATCATCAGCATACATGTGGTAAGCATATGGGGCTTCCGGAGATGATGCGATTTAAGTAGGTGTACATTATGAAAAAAGAGAGGCCCGACACAGAACCCTGAGGAAGACCGAAAAGGGAGATGATGCTTGTTTGAAATTGCATCCCCAATGCGAAAACGAAAGGCGGTTCTGCAGATAAGACCGAATCCACTGTTAGGCAGTACTGAAATTTTGAAAGTATCACGCAGCCTACCCCAAAGAATGGCATGATCAACAGTATCAAAAGGGCAGAAAAGATCTAGCAGCACAATAGCAATGCCTACTGTTGTGAATTGCATTGAGGATTTCGGGTCTTTCACACGCAGATGCCGTTTAAGTGCTGGTCGTTTCTTGTAAGAGGATGAAAAGTATCATTTAAGTCATTTGGGGGAGACAAGATGATCCTTTATCTGGGCACCGCACTCACTATTTTCTCCATGAAATTAGACACGAGCAATATTTGACCACAGGGGCATAGTTTTTGAGGCACCTCTTGTCTAGGGAAGGGGCTTTGTGAGAATGGGTGTCACAGCAAGCTTCCCGGAGCGTAGCGGGAAAACCACCAGTGCGGCTAGGGACTATGAATGATCAGTTTGTTAATTGGCTCAGCCGAGTGCAAAACCAGTCTCCCCTAAGTAACCAACCCCCCCCTGGAATGGTTGGCTTTTTAAAAGGGAACATGATTTTGATGGAGTTGAAATAATCACCTTGGTTACCTATGTCAACACAGTTGACTGGATATTAAAATAATGTCCAATTGGAACAGGTCGCATTCAAGTATTGTCCCACTTGGATCATTCGTGCGAGTTAGACCTGGATAATTATCAAGGGTCCCGTCTGATTTTGTATATACCTTGTCGCTGAAAAAACCTGCAAATGAGCTACTCGTTCCGTAGCTGAATACAGAGGAATAGTGTTTGGTTTTGGGGTTCTCAGAAGCTTATCAGAGTAGCAAAACATGGTTTTGTTGTTAGGGGGGCATTTGCTAATTGTTCTCTGTAATACACCTCCTTAGCATGATGAATGAGTTACCAGTCACTGCTGATGGTAACATTGGATGCATCCAGATCGACACTATTTCTAGTTTTACCCATTTTCTCTTTAAGTCTACGTTACGTCTGGCACTCATCAATATCTTATTAAAAACCAGGTGATCGGGTTCTAATAATGCGGGAACGCTGTGAGGAGGTGCTGGGAATCGAGTCACTAATTTAAAGACTCCTCCAATGTACCAAAGACCTCATCACACTGAGCCAGCACGAAGGTCAAGACCGCCAATCATGGATGAAATGTCATTTTTGAGAAAGAGTCCTTGTCAATATTCTTTATATTTGATGGTGCACATCGTTCTCATGAAGTGTGTGATTTCAGGGCTGCTAATTCGTACATAAATTCAAACGTGATCAGGAGCCACCCAGCAAGAGGCCCCACCCAGCAACTAAACCATCTTCAACGAGTATGATCAGGTCCAGAGTGTGACCATCTTTATGGGTAGGGCCATGGATATGTTGAGGGAAAAACCATTACGCAGCTCAGAATCTCCAAAAAAAGAACGACTCGGTTTGCGGGGAGGGAGGTCGACATGCACGTTGGTATCACCCAGCAGTATCGTTTTAGCGGGACAAGAGCACTCTCATTAGGAAAGTATCAACACACTCATTTAAGAAGTGAAGTATTTTGAGACCCTTTTCCCTGGAAGGTGGTCGACGATACACAGGGATGAGTTCTAACACTAGTTTATATTACCACACACGCATGCTCAAAAGAAGGTGTGTTATTGCCTGTGGGTGTATTTTAAATGTTAGGGCAAGTTTTGGGATGATCCCCCATAACACCATGTCATCAGACTCCTGGGAAAGTGCAGGAAGGAATATCCCTCAGCCAGCAGCCTCAGCAATGACCACAGGATCGCTTTCAGCCAACCAGGTTTCAGTATCACAAAAATGTCCACCTATTTCAATATGTCATGATAAATGAGCAGTCTGTTTTTACGGACAGAAAGGGCTTCCATAGACGGATGTTGAGAGATTTCATAAGTTTAGGAATGTCACGGATATTGCTGGAGTTCCGGGTTGACCCAGCTATGATGGGGACCATTTGGTGTTTAGAATGTCAGGACAAGCTGAGGTGCTGTCGGGGGCCTGGATGGTGGATATATTGATTAAATTATCAATGTTAGCCGGGACGGGAATGTGGAAATGGATGGTAAGGTTACTGATCATCCCCTGTTGAATGGTTGGTGACGGGACGTCACAACTGGCATGATTCACGTTTCATGGGCTCCCTCCACGATGGGCTCTCTGTATATGCATCTCATGATTATATCCACAAATACAATACAGAAAACAACGAAATAACGAATTAAATTACAATTCTTAAATACAAATACAGATAGTTAATACCAAGAATACAAATTACAGATAGCTTATTACAATAAGTGCTAGTAAAAAGGATCAGCGCTGTGTTCAGAAGGTCAAGGTCAGCGAAAACGTCTAAATGCCGGCCTTCAAAAGACCCCCCCAAGTATAATGGCATAGACAGATGATGATCAAATTAAACAGCAAAATATTAACAATTTAAAACCTAAGAGCAAGATAAAAAGCAAAAATTGTGAGCATAGCGGCGTTTTTTATAGGAATAGGAAATAAAACCGAAGATAGGCTGCCGGATGTGCTGTACCAGGGCCGCGACGAGGACGCTTTTGCTATAAGAAATGAAGGTGACACACGATTTATCACAGAGCGCTGTGCAAACACTGTCACACCCATCACACAGGAATTACCTTAGTAACATTGGGTTTGTATGTATTATAACTATTTGTCAACTCATTTATGTTATGATAACTAAAGAGCTCTGTGTTTAAGCTTTTAGTATTTCAGGTGCCTTACAGTTCCTCGGGAGCATTGCATCATGTCAGTCAGAGTTCTAGCCGTCTAGCAATGACTACTACCCAACACGTCGTGAAAGCGGTGTTGCTTCTACTGCCATTGGGACTTCCTCATCCGGGCCCACAATGGGTTTATAGAAACCTACCATCGTGTGCAGTCTGGCTGCCAAAGTAGGAGGAAATTTGTTCTTGTGGTTAATTAGAAATTAAAGGTGCTTGTTCTGATCGTCTTGAGACTCCCGAAGTAGTATAAATTTTGGTTTGTCAGATGAAAATTTCAGCTTGCAAATCCATTTTCTTTTAGATACAAGATAAAAAAACTACCGTTTAATGGGTTAACCATCAATATAGCACGGTAGTGTAGTGAATTGTTGTGCCAACATCATTATCGCGGTCTTCTAGCAATCAAAAACCGCAAGTTGTTTCCCACCGAACTGATGGTGCAGTGGAAAGTGTCGGGCTCCTCAGATCAAGTAGAGAAACACGTAGGCAAAAATTCAGGAACAAGCACCCTTTTACATTTAAATAATTTATTAGCAATCACAGTCTCCAGTCATGTAAAGGTTACACAGCACCCAATCTTACTGAAATTAACACCTAACCTTCAGCTAGTCTTGATGTACTCGACTCCAAGTCCTGTGGGAGGGTGAAATTCAAAAAAACCCTTTTTTTGTTCAGGTTTGGGGTGTGGAAGCAAAGTGCCAAAAACTGGCGGCTTGAGAAAACCCACCCCAAAACTTTATTGAGGATCGTAATTTTGGAACAATTTAATGATTGGGACACGAATATTGAACCAAATTAGCAAATGTGAAATTTTAACAAGTTTTGGCCCAAGGAGCTAAAAGTAAGGAGTTTATGGCTTTATACTTTAAACTTTAACAGTGACCAACGTCATTATGAATTGGCACAGTTCACCTTTTAAAGAAACATCAATATGACCTTTGAGCAGAGTTTTTCTTCATACTGAGTCATACAAGGAAGGGGGGGTTGCGGGTGGCAAAGTTCCAACTTGCAGAATTTTTTTAGTGTTTTGTTTGTCTTCGGAGAAATTCTTGATCAATCAGCTCAATATTTTGGAGTAAGAGAAGTTAGTAACTATATCAATTGGTTGTAATAAAAACCCACAGAATTAAATAACGAGAAGCCGGAATCGCCGCCATTTGAATAAGACATGGAGCAAAAGTTGGGGGTATTCGTGTTTTTTGTCGAGACGCCTTCGGAATAGTGATCGTGGCGTATGCGCCGACACGCGGGTAATTGAAAGCTAAATTCACAACGGACTTACTGCGTCGCAAGAGTGGGACTTCCGTGCGTTGGGCAGCTAAAATTATGCTTATCTTACTCTGCTAGAGAATAGTCAATAAATTTCAACAAAATTTAAGTCTATTTGAAGTCAGTTTTTAATAAGAGAGTAAGGTCAACAGCTTTTTTTTAAAATTTACGATTTTACACATTTCGCTCTTTTATTTCTCAAGATTTTTTTTTAATAATTGAAAATCAAATTAAAAGTACCAAATATTAAACATTTAAAAAAAAAGTGGCATTAAAAAAAATTGACAAAGCCCAGAGCGGCCCGCTGCCTTGTTTTTTTTTAAACTAAAAACGCCAATTTCGCATAATTCTAAAATTCAATTTACAATTGAACTGATTTCCTTTACAACAATGTGACTACTGAAAACATATGCATGCCCTTCATGAGAAGTGAATTGGAATGCCCCAAAAAGTACCAAATAACACCCAAAAGAGAAATGGTCCGACCATGACCCAGGTCACACCCTGTCGACCCGTTAGTCTTCCTCAATTCCGTTTGGCGTTAACCAGACGGAGCGGTGTTACCGCCAGCATCTGCTAAAGTTTTTTTTTTTAACAGCCAAAAGTAATGAGATTTTGATACTGACTAGTTGTCTTCCATACGGGAACTACTCCTACTACTTTACCAATCTATCGGAATATATAATGCGATTATATACTGGATTTTAAAGCACTTTCGGACGTGATAACGGAGACTTTTACACCATCGGAGAGCTCGTTTTTTTTGTATCCTTTTTTGCCGCAATTGCGGTCATGTGATTGTGAGCGGTTTTAAAACAAGGTAAAAAAGGAAGAATTGACACGTGGTGCTGCTTTGACGCCTTTGACTATATGGTGAGAGTTGGTTATGTTATCTTGTTGTAGGGCTTGCTCGATAACATTTTGTGGTCTGGTGTGCTAATGTGCGATTATTATTTTATATTTTACTTGAATGGTACTATACTTAATTTTAATTATGTGAAAACTGTGTTTGAAAAATTTCTTAAACCGTTTGACTCAGTTACCGAGTTGGTTTTGGTGTCTTGACGTTGGCGTGCCGGGGACATAAACGGCACGTGGTATTTTTTCTTAAGGTTTTATTTGCGCACGCTATTCATCTAGCAACTCACGCTCAACCCGTTTGTTATGGCGCAAAATTGCGTTCGCTGCCCTGCCTCCATCATGAGTGGGACCCCCATCCCTGATGTATCGTGCACAGGCAATGTTACCGCACCGACAGGTGCTCATTCCTTCTGTCTCGGACTTACGGATGGTCAGTGGGGCAATCATTGGGGATGGGTACGCCGCTCGTGCTGCGTTACAGGTGAAGGGGTGGGGTGGGGTGACGGGCTAGGCCCGGGGTGCGTCCAAGGCAAGCGCTGATGCTCTGGGTTGCTCCCGAAGGTGAGGTGGCTTCGGCTGCTTAGAGAGGCGTGAGGGGTTGGTTCGGGCCGTATCCTTGGAGTTTATCCTCGGCCGCTGGCTCGCCTGGTTTTCAGCCCTAGGGGCTGCTCCGGGGCCGGCTGGCGCGGTCTGCGCTGCCAACCCCACAGGGGGGTTGGCGGCTGGGGGCATTCCGGTGGTGGTGATGTGGGTGGGTGTGGGTGCCCAGTTCGCCCGGGCTGGCTGATCCAGCGCCGTTGATGTCCACACCTAACGTGGTTGCGGCCCCGGTGTCCTCGGGCACTTCGACCGCGACCCGGTAGCCATCAATTCGGGGTATGTCACGGGCACAAACCCTGCCGGCCGTCGCTTCGGTATTCCCTTGTCGGGACGACGCAGTAACTGGCTTCTCTTGCTACACCCCGCATGTCATGCAGTGCCTCCTCCGTTGACGCCGCATGCTGTCCCGGGCCCTTCGGGGCTTTGGGTAGCGCGTGGCGCTCCGCTGGCCTCCGCAGATGCACCAGCTGACTAGGTCGGCTAGGCATCTCTTGAGGGTACGCCCTGCTGTGGTGATAGTGCTGGTCCGCGGCATCTGCTTCCGGGCGGGGTCCGCCTATGGTGGGGTACACGGTGGGTCCCCTGCCATGGCGTTCCTGCGGGGCAGCATTCGTGGACTCCCTGCGGGGGACACAGTCACGCTGCAGCCTCCCTACAAAATGCAACCCTTGTTAGGTGTAACTCTACCAACCCTAAAAATCAATGGTATAAAAGCTAGGGTAACCATATGGTTGGCCAACACGAAACACATTAGGACCAGGCCATAACCTTTGGTTTTAATTGAGATTGTACCCAGAAAGGAAATGAGTAAATCAAGTGGTTGCTACCCTTGATGGGGTTATCTTGCCAAAATTTGTTAAATTTTGACAAGGGTAGGACCAAGGCCACAGTAAGGGCGTTCCAGGGCAACCCTGGTATATGCCCACAGTTACCATGTTTTATTAGGGTGGACTTTGTCCAACATATGGTGAAAGGGGTGTCATGTACCAACCTATGTTCAAGGGAACCAACCCAGGCAGCTTTACTCCACCCCCGGACATAAAAGCCTTATTAGTTTTAAGCTGATTTGACCAGTGTGTCACTGACACATCATCAGCCTAATACTTAGTACAGCGTTACTGCCTTTTATTTTGGTGTGCTGCTGCCCTCATAACATGTTTGTAACTTTTACATAGGGGTTATCTAAATAGAGGTAATAGCTATATAAACCTCTTGGTTAACAACTTAAGCCCAATTCATGCGTTATGATTTGGCTGGTGACACTCTGCAAGACCGAACGTAAGGAGACCGAAGTATAATCCCAGGTGATTTATATCCTTTAAAAAGTGGATTTAGGGACGCGCTAATGCCTTTGAATTTGCGGATGTAATACATCTGAAATCGGGTGGCTGCTATAGCACTGACGTTGCCACCGTGGGAGTGTTACGGTCCATGGGTGCTAATTGTGATTGGTTACTGTTCGTAATGGTGTCATGTAAAGGCAATGCGCCTGATGCTTCGGTTTCATTTTTTCGACGAGAAGTTTTACATGAAAATAAGGAAGTGAAGGACAGACTCTACCTGAGATGTCGCATCGGAGACGGGGTGCTTTACAGTCCGTGTAGGGGAAGTGAGTTCACCGGATAAGGCGCACAAACCACGCCATCTGATGTGACAGTTTTCCTGCAGTTCAAGAAAGAGTTTAAAGGAGGAGTCTAAATAGCAGGAAAATCACCGGCTTTTTCCTGCTGTCCCGAAAGTGTATGAAAATGTGCGGACTAAATACGTAAAAGGCGGCTGATGTAGAAGCTGACCGATTGGAAATAATGTCCCCACTATCGGAAACCCCTCTCCCTATACCGCAAAAAAAAAGAACAACACCCACCTCCTTTCCAAAAACAAAAGAAAACAATCCTCTTTTCCGTTTCCCCCCCCCCAAAAAAAGAAACTCAATATCCTCCAAAAAGAAAGAAATACACCCCTACCAACCCCCAAAAGAAAGAAATAATACCCTTCCATCACGAAAAAGAAAGATCCCCTCCCCTCCCCAAAAAGAAAAAAAAACCAACCCCCCTCCCCCCAAAGAAAACTCCTATCCCTCAAAAAAAAAAAAAAGAAATAACAACCCTCTCCTATCCACTCCAAAAAAGAAAGAATACATTCTATTTCTTTCTCGGTTTCCTCCGCTTATCTGAACTATCAATAGGTATTGCGCTTAATCTATAATCCTTATCAATGAGACTATCGATGAGGTAATAAGTTTCGTCTTCGAACAGTTCGGTCTTTTGCAAGGGAATGCCATTTGGCTATCTCCATAATGCAACACACAACAGGAATTGATCTCAATGATCTAAATACTTGCCTTATTTTTTTTTCATTAAAGGGGGAACCCTAGTAGGCCTAATATATTTGCTGTCTCAAATTCTGTATTTAAAATGTATGCATCATAAATAAAATCAAAATAAGTGTCAGAACTGTGTTTAACAACAGTTGAATTAAAGTTTGTTGTGCATTTAATTTTCAGGATGTATTCTACCATCCTTCATTGATTTTCCTAAATACAACTTGGTGAATAGAAGTACACAGTGATATGCAATGTGCTGCTAAGCGCAACTCTTAAGAGAAGGTCATTGACCTCAGTACTGAAGTAAATAGACCGTCATCATGTTCAGTCCAACACTCTGGCCAGTCAGCTCTTACCATACCATGCTTGAACCATGGAGATCATATTCATGTAAAAGTAACACTGGGATACCATTGACCATTATTTTAATCACACTGAAATGCCAACCCTTGCTGGATATCAGCCATAACTGCAACACACACTTTTAATTGTATTCACTGCAAACAAATGAGTTACAACACCCGGATTAACCAACACCTTAAGTTAACTACAAACTTTCAATAATATATTAAAGTACATGTATTCAGCGCAGATAGCTTGAAATAAGAGCAAATATCTTGAATCCTCCTCTCAAAATTGTAGCCAAGTGAAACCATAGAAGGAATTTTATAGTACCTTGCTGATTTGAACTCTGCAAATTGACTGACAGATAAAATCAATAATCCTGTTTGTCAATGTGAAGTGGAAATCTAGTGCATCAATAACAAGCTAATTGCTTGGCAAACTTTTCATTTCACTGGAGGGTAATTATAAACAGGAGTGTAACTTGCCTGAGACAACCAGCCAGTAAAGTACCATTCTATGCAATGGGGAAATCTGAGACGGAATATACAACTATATTCGTATCAGGGGGAAATAACTGTTTATTTGAAATATGGGCCATAATAATAATAATAATATCTTTATTTATGCATGTGTGTGTGCCTGGTTTAAAATGTAGCACCCTGCAGGCAATATCTCCTACTATAAACTTTAAAAAGTTATGTTCTCTTTTTATACTTTTCTTTGATTTTTCTGCTTACAGTTGGTTAACTTTCCTCTATTTTTTTTTGTGTTTAATAATTAACTGGAAGGTCTAGGGGATTGTTTCACAACTCAGAGTATATTCAAATATCAAATGAGTCGGGGGATTATATCAAAGTAGTAGTTAGTAGTAGATAAATCACAAGTTTTACAATCCGGTTTTCCCTTTGAACGAGGGTGGCTGGATTCACCTCACACTCGCAGCAACTGCCCTGACTACCTCCTCCACTTCACCCGATTCAATGCATCCTCCATCCTCAACCCAAACCACATACTCTCCTCCACTTGCTTCTTCCATGTCTTCTTTGGCCGTCCCCTCCTCCTCAAACCTCCCACTTAGAAAATAAAACATGTCACCATGGGTACATTTACACTAGAGAAATGAGGCTGTCTAATTTGGCACAGGGTAATTTTAATTTGGAAGTGGACTCAGCTACAGATAAATTTAGTAACTATTTGAAAAGGCAAAAACTCTGGAGAATTTTCCTTCTATGTTATTGTAAGCCTGAAATATTAGTACAATCGGAGCATGTTTCACCCTGGCAGTAGATAACCACCCTTATTACCTGTTACAAAACATATTTCTGCATGTTTTGCTCACATTTTGAATATTATTTAATTATATACCTGCCTTACAAAAGTTACCCTTGATGGTTCTTACAGGTGTAAGATCATTATTAGCAACAAATTGCAAAAAGACCCAATTTGATCCACTAGCAATATAGAGAATTAAAGTGTTTGGACCCCTACCCCTTAAAACGTTCTGTAAGAAACATGATTTTCTTGGTATAACTTTCAATGATTTTCAAAAACTTTATTCAATGCAGAAGGAAAGATATACAAAGATTGGAACTGACAAGCATCCAGAATTGACTTTATTTCTCACATTTTTTACTGTATAGGATGAAAAGTACATATTTCAAAGGCTTAAAATTCAGGCAATTTTCACTGGAATGCGTCATGGAATCAACATTTGGTCATTGCAAGGATCCAAATGATTGTTTTTTTTTTTTTTTTTTGCACAGGTAAACCCTTGCTTTCTATATAATACCATAAGTGGTTTCTTTTTTATTCTATAGTTTTGATATCAGTACACTCACAACCCTTACCCCTAAGAAAAAGACTTAATTACCAAAGCAAAATTTTAACACTTCTAAAGCTACCTTGAATTAAAGACACTTTCATCCCAAAAGAGTCCAAGTGTTTGAATTGGCAGGAATAGCTTAAAAGTAAAGGGTAAGTCTGCAGAATTCTTATAAGTTACTTTTTCCAACTGAAGAGTTGACAGAAAAGGAAGAAAATGGCAGTAGTTCAAAGTATGACTCACCATTGCAGTTATGTGTTGTTATAGTAAGTGTCAGTAGGACAGTAATGACAAAAATATCAGATTTTGTCCTTATTAGGTTGCTTCTGGTATTATCATTTGCAGGATATTTAAGGGTACCTGTACTTGTTGGCAAACAGCAAAAATCTGATTTTTGATCATGCCTTTTTTGATTTCCTGATTTAGCAAATCAACTGATGTGCCTTTAATTCCAGTAGTACGTGTTTTACACGAAAGTGCATTTCCGAATTTGCTTTCAGAAAGAAATTAATTTTTGCTTCTCATTTATCAGGAAGTTTGACTTAGGTTCAACAAAGATTTCGCGCGATCTCAACATGTCGGCCCATGATGTGCGAACCCCTGGACTGACACTAAATTTGGGTTGCTCTCGGCGGCCGTGATTTTAGCTTTTCTGTGAAATCAGGCCTAAGACATGGTTTCAGATTCGACCTAGGTTTTAGTGCCAAAAGTGTAAAAATGTGAAGGTGCTATAACAATGAAACAAAACATGTTTTCTAGGTTAAAATTTGGTGTAGAACCAAATTCTGAAGTCAAAAATGCAAAGTTGGATGCGTGCCGAATATCGCATTTGGGGTATTGCGGCAATGCCGAGTCCCATAGAAACCTATGGGTATTTGCTGAAAATTGCATATTGCTTTGAAAAAAAAAAATTCTCACAATATTGCAGTTTGACCAAAAATGTAATAACTATATTCTTGGGAATATGTGTTTTGGGCACAATCGATTAACTTTTCAACAATTGTCGCACGTTTCGTTTTTTTTGGCGGGTTCATGGAAAATGCTCAATTTTGAGGTAAAAATTTGGATCCCGCAATTTGAAAAAAAAAATAATTCTCAAATTTTAGGACAGGTGAAAAAAAGTTAATACCTAAAAAACTATGTAGGGACTGTTGGGCTAATCGATTAAATTTTCAAGCCCTATAGCTCTTTTAGTTTCTCGTACTTCCAATTTTGAACAGCAGTATTTTTTTCGCGCAACTGGAAAAATCAGGGTAGGGGAAAACATTTTGGTATTTTTGGAATTTTCCTATACCTGAAATGAAACAAGTTAGGGGTGCATATGATGCCCCTCATGTCAATCAATGTTCTTGTACCTAGTCTTAAAGTGTGCAATTGTCAAAATAATAACATCCACCAAATTTAAAATTCATTCGGTCTCGGACAAGGGGGGCCACCGTGAGTTTAAAGTTTTGTACACAAAGTAAATAGGATGTTTTGTTGTTTTGTGACAAAACACCAAAAAGATTGCTGATCATCATGTGTGATTGGTCATAAATTCCTCCAAGATGTACTTTATAAGGTTAGGCAACAATTTTCCACGAAGTACCAATACCAACTCCTCCTCACTGGCAGCAAAAACATATTTTTAATAAATTTATTCAGTGGAGTCAAGGCCAATAAACTGAAATGGCCAAACATGACCATATACCGAGCTTTTTTGAAGGACAGTGATGTTGTAAGTTTCAAGCCTTTATACACCATTAACAGTTACATAATATATCATTAGTTGTAAAATTGTTACTGGGGGCATTCTTTCAATAGTACATACCCTTGTAAGTAGAGTTTGATATGTAACTAGCTAAATAAGGCTTTGACTTAACAATACAATGTCATTAAAGAACCTCAGTATACATAGACACAAGCTTATCTGGGTCATGTTGTGGTATTCTGTGTATGCAATGCCTCACTGAAATTAATTAATAAAATGTATTTTTTCTGGCATTGAGGATTGACCATTGTTTTGTCTTTGTTGGCAAAGTGTTTACCAGCCTCATAAAACACACCCTCTGGAGGATTTCTGACCAAATCACCAGTAACGGTCATCATGTTTTGTGTTTTGTCATAAAAAACATCAAAACATCCTATTGACTTGTGTACAAAACGTTAAGGCTCGTGGTGGCCCCCCTTGCCGACATCAGAATGAATTTAATTGGTGGAGGTTATTATTTTGACAAGTTCCACACTTTTAAGACCCCTAGGTTACAAGAAAATGATTGACATTGAGGGGCCATCTGATGCACCCCTATAGGTATCAGATTTGAAGCCCTCATGGAAATTCTGCATAAATGACAGGTAAATCATCACTGTAGACCCTTCCTTTCCAGGGATGTGATGTGCAACGCAAAATTTTGTTTTTGTTCGAAAGGGTTAAATTTTGAAGGCGTTGGTACAGGACATGTCAAATTTGGAAATGGTTCTGGTGCTGACAAATTATGAAACTAATTGATAAAAAAAATACTTGAATCGATAATTTAGTACCTTTAAGTGATATTTTAAATTATAAAGGGTCATATATATGTATATTGTAGGACTCTGTAAGTATTCAATGTTGGTAGGTGAAAATGTTGTCACCGAAAAAAGTGCGATTTTCGGATAAAATCGGCCACAAATCAGTATTTTGTAGCAAAACGTTTGCCATACAGGGTTTTCGATTAAAAAAAATTCATTAATTACAAACAACACAATTTTATTCAAGAAAAGACATCTTAAAAATTAAAACATGGTGATTTTGCTCTGATCTGATTTTTTTCGCAATTTTGGCACTAAAACCTCAGTTTGAATTTGAAACATGTCTAAATATTATTAAACGGGCCAAAACTACGAGGAGGGAAAAACTCAGCTTCAACTTATCTCCATTGGATAGGCGTACAACGGTACAAGCAAACTAACCCTAGGGAACAATTTTCAGGGTGGACACCCATGGACGTGCCAGGGTATACCCACAGACATTTTGTGGGTCAATAATCAGTTCAAACTTATCCATTGCCATAGGCACTACCCACCCCGGTACAGCCATAACCCGCAGACATTTCAGGGTTTGGAAAACCCATGGACGTTTCAGGGTCCTACCCGCGGACATTGTGTGTGCGTTTATCAGTTCAACTTACTCCATTGGGTATGCGTACACCACGGGTTACAACCACTCACCTCGGACATTTTCAGGGGTAGAACACCCATTGGACGTTTCCAGGGTTACTACCCCACGGGAATTTGGTGGGTTTCAAATCAGTTCAACTTGTACCTCCATTGAATAGCATACACACGGTACAAGCCACTAACCCTCGGACGTTTTCAGGGTGGAACCCATGGACGTTTCCAGGGGGTACTACCCACGGAACATTTTGTGGATTCACTCAGTTCAACTTGCTAGGTCGCCATTGCTAGCATTACAATGGTACAAGCCACTAACCCTCGGACGTTTTCAGGGTGGAACCCATGGACATTTCCAGGGTACTACCACGTACATTTTGTGGGTTCAACTCAGTTCACAAAACTTGTCCTCCATGTGATAGGCATACACACGTACAAGCCACTAACCCTCTGACATTTTCAGGTTGGAACCCAGGGACGTTGCCAGGGTACTACCCGTGGACATTTTGTGGTTCAACTACTCGATGGATTGGCGTAAAACACGGTACAAGCCATAAACCCTCGGACATTGTCAGGGTGGAACCCCGGTGGGCTCCCCCAACCGGCACCACTGAACGCATGATCGTGACCAAGCTTTGCCAAAAACGCGGAAAAATATGGCACGCCATGGTGGTTAATGACAATGGGTCCCCATCGTATGGTGGGTCTATCCAATGGGATATGTATTGTGATACAGGATGGACGCAAAAACTGTATTACAAAAGGGGTTCACATATATGTTCGCTCTCGCGTGCCATATTGTCCGCGATTTTGGTAACGATCAATACGGTTCAGTATCACAGATTGGTGAGCCCACCGGGGGGGAAACCCACCCGCAGGACATTTTGTGGGTTCAACTCAGTTAAACTTACTCCATTGGATATTGGCGCAACACGGTACAAGCACTCACCCTCGGGACATTTCAGGGGGGAAACCATGGACGTTTCCAGGTACTACCCATGACATATTTCTTGGGTTCAACTCAGTTTCACCTACTCCAATTGGATAGGCATACACACAGTACAAGCCACAACCCTCAGACATTTCAGGGTGGGGGGGGAACCCAAGGGGACGTTTCCAGGGACTACCCGTGGACATTTTGTGGGTTCAACTCAGTTAAAACTTACCCATTGGATATGCGTACACATGGTACAAGTCACTAACCCTAGGACATTTTCAGGGGGACCCCATGGACGTTTCTAGGGTACTACCCCGCGGACATTTTGTGGGTTCAACAGTTCAACTTACTCCATTGGATATGCGTACACATGGTAAGAAGACCAGAAAGCTACTCATTAGGGGAGGGAGGGACCAGGCGATGGGAACCATTTAACTTCTGTTGGCGCTAGGAGGGGCAAAGATTTGGGGTGCGGATCTCCAAACCCTTACTCTTTCCCCTCCCACGCCCTCCCCCACAACAATCCTTTTACCACGAAAAAGCCATAAAAATTAAACATGGTTATTTTTGCTTGAGATGATTTTTTTCGCACTTTGGCAATCAAACCTCAGTTCCAATTCTGAAACCTGTCCTAATATTATCTACACGGCCAAAAAAACTAGAGAGAAAAACTCAGTTCAACTTACTCATTGCGATATGCGTACACCCCGGTACAAGCCACTCACCCTCGGACATTTTCAGTGTGGAACCCATGGCCATTTCCAGGGTCATACCTGGGGACATTTTGTTGGGGTTCAACTCAGTTTCAAACTTACTCCACTGCATAGGCATACCACCACTGGAACAAGCCACTCACCCTCGACATATTTTCAGGGTGAAACCCATGGACGTTTCCAGGGTAATTACCTGTGGACATTTTTGGGTTCAACTCAGTTCAACTTACTCCATGGATCTCGTACACACAGTACAAGCCACTCACCCTCGGACATTTTCAGGGTGGAAGCCCATAGACGTTTTCCCGGGTACTAACCACGGACATTTTGTGGGTTCAAACCAGTTCAAAGTACTCCATTGCATAGGCGTACCACACGGTACAAGCCACTAACCCTCTGACATTTTCAGGGTGGCCCCAAGGACGTCAAGGGGTAACTACCCGCAGACATTTTGTGGGTTCAACTCAGTTCAAACGTACTCCATTGGATAGGCCAGACACACGGTACAAGCCACTAACCCTCGGACGTTTTCAGGGTGGAACCCATGGACGTTTCCAGGGACTACCCATGCGACATCACCCACCCCCGTTTTTGTGGGTTTCAACTCTTCAACTAATCCATTGCATAGGAGTACACGCCGGTAACAACCACTAAACCCTCGGAACCTTTTCAGGGTGGAAACCCATGGCCGTTCTAGGGTTTACTACCGCCAGACATTTTGGTGGGGTTCAAACTCTCAGTTCAACTTACTCCATGGATAGGCATACACACGGTACAAGCCACTAACCCTCCGACATTTCATGGTGGAACCCAATGGACGTTTTCTCAGGGTACTACCCGTTACATTTTGTGGGTTCACTCAGTTCAATTAACTCCATTTGGATATGCGTACACATGTACCACTACTCCAGACATTTTCATTAGGGGAGGGAGGGACCAGTCGATGGGAACCATTTACCAACTTCTGTTTGTGCTATGAGGTGGCAAAGATTTTGGGTGCGATCCCACCCTTACTCCTTCCCCTCCCCCGCCCTCCCCACGGCTGGTTACATCACTAGTGTTTCTTGACATTTATTCCGCAATGGTCATTAAATTAGCAAGAAACATTTCTTCAGCTTAGGATACTCAAGATTTTCCCAAGGAGGGCCACCCTCAATTTTTCAAAACCTAATCAATGTGTTTTTTTTTTTGCATGTATTATGCTTCCCATTATACTACTCTACTATACTTCTACTCAAAATATTATATTTCCGTGAAATCTCTGAGTCAGCCTTTTAATCCTCTCGATGTGGATATCTTGATGGGAAAGCTTTACATAGTGGGCAAAATCAGAATTTTTTGTTTTTGGAGCACCCGTTATGTGGGGACATCTGTCGTTGCACTTTTTAAACATATATATAAAAAACAACAAAAATTTATGACAAATATTATTACAACCTATATTGCACAATCACCTGTAAAAAATCCACAAGGAAGGAGGAATAATTGAGCACTTCAGTAAAAAGCATTACACTATCAAATGAACCAAAAAAAATCAGTAACAATAACCAAAGCTGATGGCCATACACATCCCTTCCCACGACCTGCACTAAAACCAAAAAACAAAAAGGGACGCATGGATGGCCAAACAGTGATTACTATAAATCACTTTCAAGTGTACCCAACCTAAACGTGCGCCCAGACAACAACAAGGGTTACGCATGTAGTGGGACGAGATGTACTGGATCATTGCATCAAGATCCTTAGCCACAAGCCACCACCAAGGCACCACAGTCAAACTCACACCCCAAAAAAGCATAAGCCTCATCCTCACCCACACATCCGCTCACACAAGATATGTAGCTTAACTTGTTCAGGTCTTCACATCGGGGTACTTTTCAAACTCCGCAACTGTCACTTTTGAACACGTTAATCAATTTGAATGCCGTAATTTTCATATGAGAGCCTAACAAAACAGGGAATTATTACCTGAGACTAGAAATACATATTCAGTCTCCGGTAATTACAATAAGAGGAAATATAATGATAGCACAGAGGGTTTCCATGAAAAATATGCTTAATTTGGTTGTACTTTTTTTGAATCACCCTGGTACTGTATATTTCTACAACAAACTTTACCTTTTAACAGTTATACAATGTCAAAAGAATTAAGGACTGTATTGAAGAACTGTTTTACTATTGGTTTTGGTCCATCATTGTTTTTTTGTTTTAATTTTTTTATTCTCTAAACACAGGACCAAACTTTTAATATCTCCATACCTTTCCAAGATTTTAGAATTAATTTCTCTTTAGAGTATAGTGTAAATTTTTAAAAATAACCATTTCACTTTATCGACGATTCTCATATCTATTCTGTAAAATTTTATCGATATGTTTTTACTGGGAGAATTTTTTAAAGCATTTACTGATTTAGTGCATTATTGTGGAAACACAGGCCAAAATGGTTTTACTTTTCAGGGTTTCAGTCTAAAATTGGCATGGGCAAAATAATTTTTTTGCCCCTATTCAAAACCGATCAAAATAATTGTTAATTTCTTCCTAATAATTTATGTCTTAGATGGAGGTACCATATGTCATGTGTGTGCAGAGTTTTGCTAAAATTATTCCAATGTAAATTGATTTTGGCATGTGCTCCATCCCATGGATCCCCCACCACTAATGTAGTGCAACAAGACCTTATCCCAACTTTTAAGTGTTTAAAAATGTATTCAAACATAATTGGTACCGGATTTTTATTGGGTGATGCCTGTATAATAGTGCCGGGTAAAATTTACAATTTTTTTTCAATAGTTTATCATGGGCTAAAAACTCTGTTTGACGCACAATTCAGTTTAATTCTTAAAGTCCCTGTTGGAAATTGCTAAGACGCTAAATTATAGCCAAAAATTTTCAGCCCCCAACCGGCAAAGTCTTAAAAGTTCAGTTCATAAAAGGACCCTTTATCATACCACGAGTAGTTTAAGTGAAAACATAAAAGGAGCCGCGTTCCTCGTATTCCCGTATATGTCAATGGCTGCGTACCGTACGCGCTTACTAGCATAATAAGACAAATATTAGGTAGATGACCGGTCTCGAGGCCCTACAAATTACTTCGGAATAAACCATTATTGGAATGGGGAGTACACGTGAATCGAGCTTTTTTACGAATAAGTGTTAAAAAAGCATGAAAAAACACATTTTAAAATGCTAAAATCACAAAATTAATCTCTTCTAATTCAATTAAATTTATTTGTAGTGTATGAAAAGTGCCAATAACTGGGTTCAGCTCGGCTTAACCTGTATGACACTTCGCGCATGGTATTTCCAATACCATATCTCCGCTTCACCTCATAACTAATAATATTGGACTTTGGGAAACAAACTCAGATCCCAAGCCCCCAACTTTGAAAAATATGAGAGCCCCTCCTTCCGGTGCAAGCATTCTGTATTTAACTATATACCCCCCTCCCTCCATATCGTCAAAGATGCCCGAATACGGTTCCGGAAGGAACCAAAGCAAAGCAAAACCCCTCCTGAAAAGCGAAAGCCAAGAACTGCGAAATTATAGTTTGTTATTCAAATTATAACCATGAAGCTTCCAAGCACTGCTGTGTGTTCTCAATAAACAGCCATTTGACAGTGAATTGCCACTTGACTGAATCAACACAAGCATATTATGTTCTATTATTAATGACCTGTGTGGAGATGCCATTAAAAACACTATACCATGGTGTTATTGTAGTGACATTTCCTACAATGTTTAACATTTTAGATCAGAACAACAACTGGATCTGAAGTGTTTTCAAATAAAGTTGGGTTTTCTGAAATAGGTCTAGTAATCAGGAGTTGAAAGGCAGTAAACAATAACACTTTCTCCGCATATAGAGTCTGTGTTAAGGCTGTACTTGGGAGTCACCTGACTAATTATTATAGTGTATTATGGGGTTATTTTTTGTAATACATCAGAGCTCTTGGTTTCAAATAAATAAGTTGGTAGTTCTTTGAGAAGAATTTATAAAGCAAGGCCAGCAGTGGAGAAGTGTTGTGGAGATGAATAAGCTTTGAAAACATTCCAGACAACATACACACATGCTTGTTCACTTGCTGAATAAGGCACTT
This sequence comes from Ophioderma brevispina, assembly GCA_023653785.1. NCBI lineage: Eukaryota > Metazoa > Echinodermata > Ophiuroidea > Amphilepidida > Ophiodermatidae > Ophioderma > Ophioderma brevispina. The sequence goes on from JAMKCH010043207.1 coordinate 47,668, forward strand.
GAAAATCAATTGAATTGACACTTAATTACTTCCAGTATTATAAATACCTGATACACTATGAGCTAGTAAAATCTCAATCCTTGGCACCCAGTTCAGTTAGCGTTCATTTTCCCCCCCACTAATGTATTTAGAAAATACACCCCTGTTTTTGGGGTACTGATTAGAGCCCAGATCACACAAGGTCAGTTCATGTCAAGCATGTACAAGTGAAGGTGCACTGAACTGGTGTCCCTGGTGGATGAACATATTGTAACTCAAAGTGATATGACTGATCATGAGTGTGTATATATATGTGAAACGATGCCAGGTTTATATTCATTAATGTTGGTGCCCTAATTTTAAAAAATAATTTTTATAAATGTTCAATTTTGCATTGGTTGGAAAGAAGCAAATTTAAAACCACACCCCTCTCTCTCTCCACCCCTGTGGAGTTCCCTCTGCCTCTCTGTCTGTTCTAACACCCACTCCCACGTGCATGTGAATGCGCAAACACACCTTTCATGTTTGAGTTTAAAGCCATATAAGATTGCCAAAAATGGTTTGGAATATATTAAAAGTAAATTTGTTTTATTCTATAATAGTATTAGGAACATAATATTTTAATCGTGTGGAGAGAATCCTTTACTGGAAACATACAATTCAGCCACAACCTCCAATTTAATATGACATACAAAAAATATTGAAAGTAAGAAATATATAGATGAATATTACACTGTACACACACACACACACATATACCACAGGGGGTAGGCCATGCCAACCTAACAGGCAAACAGAACAGAACGCATCAAACTTCCGGCGTTAAAAAACCCCCCCGAGTGCTAGGCTTATTTCAAAAGACTTAATGGTAGGAGGGCGCTCTTAACGCATATCGAACGATCACACAAAGACTTGACTTAAAGCGGGCACTGGCACATTTACCAAAATATGCAATTTCTTCAATTTGCTCTCAAATGATAGTCTAGGCCATGGAAAACAGGATTATTATTTTACACAAAAAAATAACTACCCCAAAACAGATAGGGACCATTGATTATGGGATAAAGACATCCAGGTAATTTGTAGGCAACGTTTAAGTTTTCCATAACTTATTCAACAAATGTGTATATTAATGAATATTTTGACTCATACTCATGATATTAAAAAACAAAAGGTTATAGGACCGGGCAAACAGTGTGATAGCGTGAGAAAACATGCATACAGAGTGTGTGTTCTGGTGTGTTAAAAGCCATTTCATCGTCTGCTGAATTAGCGTCGCCTGGCGACGTAAATTATGTTATATGGCCTCCAGTTTATGATTTAAACTTTTAAATAATCTTCTTTTCTCAATTTTATTTGCAGAAAAAATTTCTCATGGGAAAGTACTTTGTTTAATATAAAAGAGAGAAAAGGGGAATATTCCCTAGGTTGTTTATGCAGGCTGCACATGTTTAGATTGCACAATAGGGGAGGGGGAATTCCCAAGATGTAAACTTAGTAACTTAGAAACTTGTTTATGTTTTGGAGATCAAAACCTTGCAGAACCTAGGGAATTCCCCACCAAAGTTATATATATGAAGTGATGTAATTTAGATTTGAAATCTGATTTTGGATGGTGCAATGCAAGGTCATGTTATGCATGAGGAGAGTAATGATATATTGTTAGAAAGGGGAATCTATCTGTGAGTAGTTAAAATAGGCACTGGAAGACTCTTGCCAGCAGTTGAAATCAGAGGAGCTGAACTAGAGTCTGGACATCCATAGCTCGTTTTACTTGCCTGAGGAGCAGACTGTACAGTGCCAGGAGTATTATATTTAATTCCAGTGAGCAGAGTGCTGTAATTATTCTACTGTCATCTTTGAAGCAGAAAAAGTGCTGGGAATCAAAATAGGATTCAACTTATGACAGATAGAATCGTGGTGGGGATTATTTGGACTGCTAAACTGTGGATTACCATGTATATGTCGAGGGGGACTTAATTTATCCTTGTCGTCTTGAACTGCTGGCAAGATTACCTTCAGGATGAGAAGATTCCTTGGAATATAATACCGAGGAGTTTTGAATGAACTTGTGCGCTGTCATTTTGACGTCTTCGCTGTGAGGACATATTATCGTTGGACTGCAACACTTCTTGTGGACATTTACTGGACCATTTTGAGACAATAAGACAAATTATTGTGTGTGTAATTGTGTAATATTTTGATTATGTAATTGTTTTGGAACAACCAAATTCTTGAACCAATTACAAATCATTAAAATCTGTTA
>JAMKCH010043208.1:0-58641 GCA_023653785.1 Ophioderma brevispina
GGCAATGGGTGTGAAGCTAAATCTACCATATTGTAAGATAAACTAGCTATCCATTCCTGTATAGCTGATTGCAACTGCGGACGGCGAGACTCGCTCAAATCTCCTATATATTTTACAAACTTGGGGGGGACTTCACAAAAATCCCAGTTCTTAAAAGAGACATTACATCATTCTTATGCATAAACATGACCTTGAACAATCAATTCAGATTTCACAATCTAAATTACAACACTTCATATATATAACTTTGTGGGGACATTCCCCGATCTTGCATGTTTTGATCTTTTTTAAAGCATAAACAAGCTGAGGTCAGTTAATAATTTTAGCATTCTTGGGGAATCCCCCACTTCCCCTATTTGTGCAATCTAAACAGGTGCCACCGTAGCAAAAAAAACTAGGGTATTCCCCTTGCTTCTTTTATAGTAACAAAAATACTTGTCTGTGAGAAATCTTTTCTCAAAATAATAAAATGAGAAAATAATATTTTTAAAAGTTTAATCAGAAAAAATGGAGGCCATATAACATAGTTTGCCAGGTTTCGACCGTCATGTTTAAAAAATCATCTTAAAATAACGGTTTTGGACTGTTCGTAGGGGACTCCCAAAACGTGGCAAATAACTGTAAAAGGGAACTCGAACGTGCAAAGAGTGTAAAAAAAAGACGTGGTTTTTAAATGTTGTGAGTCCCAGCTGCCAGTCAAATCGCTGTTATTTTACTGACATTTTTAAACAGTGTAGGGCTTAAACAGGTTCAAAGTAGAAGATTCAGAGATTCGAAATATATACATTTTTTGTAGTAAATAAAAAGAGTCAACAAGACTGTAGATACTCACCAAAAATGCTCAATTCCAAGTTAGAGATGAATAGGATTGTGATGACGTCACTATGACTTCGACTCTACTTGGATACTGCCACAAACGCCCTGGTGGGACACCGTGCAGAAAAAATGGTGTGCGCATGCTTGATGACGAACTTCGTATTGGGTGTGGCTCTTGAAGTAATGACACAGCTGATTTAATTGTCCGGTTCGGTAAGAGATACTGTGTTCTGGTAAATATTCCAATCTCTAATTGTTCGAGGTATGAAGGAAAAATTATGGCAATCAAGGCGTGAGTAATGTTCAATGAAGTGGTTTGCTTTGGAACGGCGAGTTTCGTCTTTGAGCAGGCCTGAAGGTAATTTGCACGGTATGCTAGGTGCCCCCATATGGCCTTTGTGCCGGATGTTCCATGTTTGCTTTACTCTGGTAGCTACCGGATCCCACTCAAGTTTAGTAGGAGTCTGGACACAATACATCTCCAATCATAAAACTTATTGAAAACCATCTGCAGCACGCTTTGTTTGAATTTTTTCGATTTTCCGTGTGTGGTCGTTTGGGTGAGGATCCCATACTGCGGAGGCAGTATTCAAAACAGGGCGCAACAAGCGTTTTGTAAGTTTGAGCTTTGGTTCTTTGGTGCAAGAATGGGAGGTTCTGCGCACAAATACCTAAAAGTTTTGTGCAGAGATGAGATTCTATTGTTGTGATGTGGGTATCCATTTTCAAATTTGTTGGATTCGACCCGAGAATATGTGTGAGTTTGTGTTTCATAGAGTACAGAGTTGCCCGGAGTGTAGGTGGATATGATTGGAGATTTAGAAGATGGTGTACGGAGAACATAGCATTTGCCGGGGTTGAACTTCATTTGCAGCGTTTCATCCCAAGCGGAAGAGTCTAAAGGTCTTTTTGGAGTCACTCTGCGTCCACGGGTACTATTGATTTATTATAAATGACAACAGTCGTCTGCGAACAGACGCACTGTACAGTGCAGGTCATCTGGCAGGTCAGTTAATACGATAAAAATAGTAAAGGACCCAGGAACCGTACCCTGAGGGACGGCCCGAGCCCGATGGTCCATTTGAATGTCCCTCCACAACAACACGCTGTTTACGTCCCTTAACGGAATCCAGACAACCATTCCTGGGACTTACCACCTAAACCATATTGATTCATTTGAGCAAAAACGATTATGAGGGAACGCAGTCGAACGCTTTGAAAAATCATGATAATAACATCAGACTGGTTCCGTTGTTTATTGAGGGAGTGGTGTAAGTCTGGATGGTTGGATAGTTGAGTTTCGCCAAGAATGGGCTGCTCTGAAGCAATGTTGTTGTGATGTGAATATGTTATGGTCGGTCAAAAGTTTCATTATATGTGAATGGACTCACATGTTCTAAGATTTTACATGGAACCGAAACTAAAGAAACAGGGTGATAATTACATGCTTTTGTGTGATCAGCATTTTTATATATGGGGTGAAATATTAGCCATTTTCCAGTCAGCTGGCAAGTGGCCTGTGTTGAGAGACGCTGATAAAATGATTGACAGAATAGGCGCTAATTCAATGACACACTCTTTCAAGACCCGAGGTGGAATCGTTATAAGGCCCTGTGGCGTTGTTTGGGTTCGTATTTTTTAATAATTATCAAATTTCCTTCATGGAGATGGTAATATCAGGAATTGGAGGGAATTTGCTTGGTTGAGGGTCTGGATTGACTTCATGTCCTCCTTGGTGAAAACCGATTTTTTGTTTAGATTTAGCCGTTTTTTAATTTTCAGAGATCAACACACCCTGATCTTTAGGGCAGGATTGCCAGATGGAATCTTCTTAACTGTTTGACCCAAGGACCAGAAAAATTTTCTTAGACTCACACAGAAATTTTGATATAGCGTCTATGAGAATTTCTCGTTATCCTTGTCGTGAGTTCTTTCTTAATTCTCTAAAGGGAACCCAGTCAGCCCACTGTGCTTTTTGGCTCGGTTGAAGGCCTGCTGCTTCCGCTGTAAAATTCTCTGAACTCTTTTATTAATCCAGGGCAGGCTGTTCTTTCTTGTAACTAATTTGGATAGGAATGTAAGTATCCATAGTTTCAAGCAGTTTACTTTTGAATTGGGACCATAGGCTTTCAACATCGCTCATGTTTGTGTCCTTTAGGGGATGCTTACCAAATTTACTCAGTTCAAATCTCATACATCCGATCACCCTATGATAAAGGAGATTTTATTGGGGTTTTTGATGAATAACTGGGGGGTAAGACCGACCGTTACCCATTGCAATACGTCATGGTCACTAAGCCCTGGTATGATGATAGATTTTTCAACTAGAGGTGTTGGAGTATGGGAAAGATAATCAAGAATGTGGTTTGTTCTTGTGGTTCTCTCATCTCTTGTTCAAGGTTAAAGTCATCCATCATGTCAATAAATTGTTGACTCAGATTTTTAAGTGGAATCCCAGGTTTAGTAGTTTTAGTGCGGCCAATCAATGCCTCCTAAGTTAAAATCACCAACTAGCTATATGTTACTTATGCGGATCCTTGGAACTTGGCCAGGGAAACTCTCACAATCGTTCAGATAATTTTGGCGTCAGTTGTTGGAGGGCGGGTGATTAGAAAGGGCCAATATTTAATAACTTACTACCTGCCAAGTTTAATCTGAACCAATAAAATCTCACAGCTGGTGTCCATGTCAGGTTGGTGGGCGCACACAAGGTCATTTTTCCCCCGCATAATTCCACCCCCCCACCCCCCCACCCCCATAGTATCCTTCCTGTCCCTTTCAGAGATAATGTGAAGTTATCAGGGACAATTTAGGGTTCAACCAGGTTTCTGTCCCTAGTATTATATCAGGACAATGATTTACTAAGCACGCTGCCAAGCTAGTGAGACTTGTTTTTGACACTTTCAAAGTTACCACATTACCTGAAGAGACCTTTTTCTAATTTCTTGGCTGGGTTTCTTGATTTTGGATGATTTTATTTGGACAAATTTTGGGGCTGACGTGGCCACAGGGGGCGGTGGATGTAATTGGAGCATCACCACCTATTCATGTGATATGTTAATAAGGTCGAAAAACTATGGAAAAATCAATTGAAAAATTGAGAAAACAAAGAAGTGCTGAAATTAGGGAGGCCACACTGGCAGCAAGTCCAGGAAATGTTGGAGTTCCCAAGCACCTCATAGTTGACGTGTTAATTCCCAGACAGGAAGTATGGTACCAACCATCCACACTCAGAGACATTGGATGGATGTTTTGTTCACAAGTGCAAGGTTCGTGACAGACTAAGCATGGGAACTTGGAAAACACGAGTTCATCCTGAGGGCCCGGGTTAACTTCGCAATCCCCCTTGCATGAGCAATAAAAGACCATAGTACACAACAGTCAATATATAGCGTGTTGGTGCATTTCATGTTTTTTGTAGGAGAGAAATTAATTGAATCGGTAACCATTTAAACTTGAGTGTTGTGTGGTCTTGTTTTTCAGGTGGCATTCCAGCAAACAAATTGACATGAATGTTCAACCATGATCAGCGCGCACGTGTGAGTTCTTGGTAGTTAAAAAGTTGGTATGTATGTAAAAGTATGAGTACCTGTATGAGTAAGACCGTGAATAGCTACTACTATTTCATATGAAAACCTGTATGGGATGGGGAATCATTCATGACTGGGAATGAAGAATCAGTATAGTTGTCCTCCATTTTGAGTACTTGGAACCCCTAGGTTTTCCGGGTGTGCGGTGATGATCATTGAACAGCACAATACTCACAAAAATACAAAATATTGAAAGGAGAAAATGATGGACAAAAATTTAAAGCCAAACACCCCCCCCCTGGGAGACACGGACACATAAGCCGGTGCTACTCTTACACAACAGACGCTCAAGCTGCTGATTAGCACGGCCATAGTTAGATTTTTCACAAAACACGGTGACGAAAAACAAAAACCAGTGCTCAGTCCAGTTGCAATGGTAATACACGTGTCAAAATGGCCGACGACGATCGACGATGGAAATGGACATAACGCTGGAAATTTCTCCCGAAGAACCGTAAGTAGTATCCAAATATGCTCAAACCAAGCTTTTTTATGATGTTTGAAGTCCCACAAAATTCAACAGTTATTGAATATCGGTTGAAAAAACAAGTTTTTTTCAAGGCAGTAAATCACGAAGAGGGTCGAGAGGGACCTGCCTATGGGGGCCGGCATGCGCCACAGTCTAAGGTATAAAATATGACAATACTGCATAAAGGAAGAAACAGAAACCGATGATATTTTGCAAATTTCCTAGTGGCAAATAAATCTTATGTAACACTTTAACATTTTCCATCATGTAGAGACGTTAGGACGTCAATATGAAATAATGTAGTATGTTGGTACTCATGTGGTATCAAAGGAAAGAGGAACACGTGCATCTATTGCAACTAAAATCAATGTCTGTGATATTACTGTGACGTATTAGGCGTTTTGGTATTTCCCTCCCAAATGGGGGGGGGGGGGCAACACCCATCCACCACTTTGGGATCACCCTTACCTTTGCTATAACCCGTGTAGTTTTGATGGAGGGGGAAAGGAAAAGCGAACATAAATGTTCAATTGGCAATTACATTAACTCATTTGACACGGAAAATGGGGGTTTTTAGTAGGGCGGAAAAAGATTAGAAAGGAGCGGTAACACCCCCCCCCCCCCTCGAAGACGAGGGTTTATTAATCTATAATTTATACATTTAATTAGGTGTAAAGTATGACTTACACACTCATTGAATTCAGATTGAAACACTGATATTGGAATCAGTTCGACATTTTATCGGCTATCAAACAGCCACAACGGTAAACCAATTAAAATAACCGGAAGTTTTAAAAGATTACAATTTGGTGGGTTTTTGAGGTCAGAATTCCACGTATGGGCGCGCTTGGGCAACCAGAGTTCAGAAGTTATATTTGTACCAAGTACATTGAACTTTCTTAATACCCAGTTCTCAAGAGTCCGAAGTGATCGAAAAATTTTCATAGTATTTTTACAAGATTTTTTTAACAATTACGGGTCACAAAAATCACCCAAAAATGCAAGCTTATTTCTACCAGTCGTAGCCAGCCAAAAGGAATGACGGATTTTAATGGGGTTTTCGGGATTTTCTGAACAAAATTCTCCTCTATTTGAACACAACAACTTGCCAAAAAAAATATGAAATTGAATGTACTATGCAATTTCCAAAAAAACCTCCTACAGTCAGGGGTCACAACATCCGGTTCAAATTACAAGTTTTGTGGACAGCTTTTCCCGTAGTCACTACATCGACGCGGAAAGGAAAAGACATATGGATAACAGGACGCTCGGTGTATGCACATGAAGACACCTCGAGTGACCTCGCTTTTGTCGAGCTGAATGGGTAATCGAATTAGCTATTGGGTGGTTTTAAAATTCCTTATTGGAAACAAAACGATACATATAAACACTGGCGACAAAGGCATTTTGTTTATCAATGATTTATTAATGGTAATCTTTATACAATGCATGAGTTACATGCGTATACCAGGCATCAACACAAACTATGTTGAATCAGGTGTAATGTAATACAGTGCTTAGGTCACAAAAGACATTGATTAGAATTATGAAACCATTTTTTAGAATCGACAAACAAACTTCTATACAAGTTGAATATAAAACCGCTTTAATATTCTCTTTTTGTTGTTAAAAACATGAAAGTTTTGCAACACACGTTCTGTCTGTGTAAATATGTAAAGCCCGTCTGGAAAAAAAGCTGGAAAACCCTGTCCATCAAAATAATGTCATATTTAAAGCTGGCGTTTTGGTCTAGTGTTAATATATTATTGGGCTTGAGGGTGATAATGTTGTTAACGTGATTCTTTTACTTTAAAAGAATCATATTGATATACAAATCACTGATAGTGCCTTTAATATTAATAATAATATGCAATTAAGCATTTTGATCAATGAAATTGCAGTTTAATCTTTTTTGTCAAAACTTTTATGGACATCTATAAAATTAGGACTCAGAAGTATACAATTTTTGTTCGCGTTTTATGATATATATATAATTTATATATATATAATATATATATTATTAACTATATATAATAATATTATAGAACCTTGATAAGAATATAATCTTCACATCCAACTACAGTGAAATTGAAGTTCCTTTCCTTGACATCATGATTCAAAAAGAAGGGCAATTTACTTCAAACCAAATGGTACTCATCAGTATCCGGTAATTTTAATTCTTATCACCCACGCCATACGAAACAAAATTCTTTAACTTAGCTAGAAGAATTTGCACTATTGTGTCTTCAACTAAATAACGTGAAATAAGGTTAAAGGAATTATTTTTTCTAATGCTCTCTAAAACGTAATTAACCCACCAAGCGTAATCCAATATGGTATTGATAAAGCGGCCATTTTAAAGATAATAGAGCACTCAGAAAACCAAAAGCTAAAAACCTCTATACTAGTATATTAACATTTGGTCCACACTTTAACAAACCCAAATAACGTCATTGTCAAAGGTAATAACCCAAACTTACCTATTTTAAATTGACGTTGGCATAATGAAATTATGTCATGAAAATGGGAAATGATGATTGTACTAGAGTTGTGAGGGGTTAAGAAACATGCTTTGAATATTGTTAAAAGATCAGGTTGCCTACGATGTATTTTATGTGTTGAAAAACGAGGCTGAAGCTAGGAGAGTTATTAGGGAGGCTAAAAGGAAGGGTTTGGCATATCATATTTTGTGATGATTTCTTTCTCGTACTTCCACAATAGTCGGTTTGGCATAGGTTGAAAGTATTTCAACTCGAATTTCTCGGTTCTCCGCTTTCTAGGTTTCAGGTTTTGCTGGCTAGTTGGGGACTGGTTGGGGGAGGCTGGTAAAATTTTGCGTTGCCAGTGGGTTCATTTTGGCGGTGGTATGTGAAGCTTCTGTTCAGAACCTTATCGGTCGCTCGCTCTGAGCCATTTTTTGATAACTGAGGTTGGCTGGAAATTGTATGTTTATGAAGCAGACGTTTTCCTGCCAGTTTTTTAGATTGTTTGAATTGATGTCTAAGATGAATTGTAATTCCGTGGCCGCATGTTCAGCGACTTGCAAGTTTTTAGGTTGACTGTTAATTGACTGGAATAAGTTGGACGCATCTATCTTTATGTTATATTACCCTCAAAATTTTGATTAAAATATTATTTCTCACTTTTTTTGAGAAAGATTCTCACGGGAAAATTATTTTTGGTTTACGCGCTAAAAGAGAGAAAGTTTTGAACAACGTTCTGTCTGTGTAAATTAGTAAATAAAGCCCGCTGGGAAAAAAGCTGAAAAACCCTTCCATCAAAATAAGTCATATTAAAGCTGGCGTTTTGTCTAGTTTTTACTACTATTATTTGCCTTGAGGGTGATAATGTGTTAACTGATTCTTTACTTTAACGAATCATATTGATATAGCAAATCACTGATAGTGCCTTTAATAATGAATATAATAGCAAATTAAGCCGTTTTTGTGACAGAAACTGAAAGTGAAGTTTATTATCTTTTTGAAATCTTTATGGGACTCTTAAATACAATTAGGACTCAGAAGTCAATTACCATTTTTGTATCGCTTTTTATGCTATATTATTATTTTTATAATATATCTATATATTAATATAATCTATATATATATATATATCTAACTTGATAATAATATAAGCTTCACATCCAACTACAGTGAAATTGAAAGTTCCCTCCTTGACCTCATGATTTCAAAAAGAAGGCAATTTACTTCAAAAACCAAATGGTACGCATCAGATCTGATATTTTAATGTCTATCACCCACGCCATACTCAACATGGTTCCATTTAACTTAGGCTAGAAGAATTTGCACTATTGTATCTTCAGACTAAACATGTGAAAATAAGGTAAAGGAATTATTTTCTATGCTCTTAAAACGTAATTCACCCACCAAGCTTAATCCAATATGGTAGTGATAGCGGGCCATTTTAACATAGAGAATCTCAGAAAACCAAAGCTAAAACCTCGGATACTAGTATATTAACACTTGTCACACTTTTGAACCCAAATAAACGTGCAATTGTCAAAGGTAAACCCACACTTACCTATTTTAAAATGGCATTGGCAGAATGAATGATGTCATGAAACGGGAAATGAGATTGTACTAGAGTTGTGAGGTGTACGAAAACATGCTTTGAAATTGTTCAAAGATCAGGTTCCTACTGTCTTAATTTTATGTGTAAGAAAAAACGGGGCTGAAGCTAAGGAGAGTTATTATGGAGGCTAAATGAAGGGTTGCATCAATCATTTTTGTGATGAATTCTACTCGCGTACTTCAACTATCGGGTTTGGCATAAGGTTGAAGTATTTCAACTCGAATTTCGCGGTTCTCCGGCTTTCTAGGTTTTCAGGTTTTGCTGGCTATTGGGGACGGGTTGGGGGAGGCTGGTACATTTTGCGTTGCCAGTGGGTTTCATTTTGGCGTGGTTGTGATTCTTCTGTTTCAACCTAATGCGGTCGGTCTCTGAGCCATTTGTTGATAATGAGGTGGCCTGGAAGTGTAATTTGACTTGAGCAGACGTTTTTCCTGCAAGTTTGTTGAGAAGTGGTTGATTGAGTCAAGATGGATTGTAATTCCGTGGCTGCATGTTCATGGCGTCTTGCAAGTTTTTTAGGTGGACTGTTGACTGGAATAAGCCGGATGCATCTATCTTATGTGTAATTACGCTCAAAATTTTGATTAAATCTGAAATTTTCTCATTTTATTTATTTGAGAAAAGACTGTCTCACGGGAAAAGTATTTTGTTTACCATAAAAGAGAGAAAAGGGGAGTCCCTAGAGTTTGTTTTGCTAAGTGCACCGTTTTAGATTGCACAATAGGGAAGTGGTTGGATTTCCCCAAGAATGCTAAACTTAGTAACTGACTCAGCTTTGTTTATGCTTTTAAAATATCAAACATTGCAAGATCTGGACTCCCCCCCAAATTATATATATGAGTCTGTAATTTAGATTTGGTGAAATCTGCTGTTGATGGTGCCAGGTCATGTTTATCTAAGAATGATGTATGATTATTGTTAGAAGGGGAATCTATCTGTGATTAGTTAAATAATATCACTGGAAGGACTCTCTGCCATCATCCACTAGTTATAAACCAGGTAGCTAGAAGCTAGCTAGTTTTACTCTGCCGTGATGAGCAGACCCGTAAAGTGCCAGGATATTTAATTCCATGTGAGCGAGTTGCGGTAAATTATTCTACTGGCTCTTTGAAGCCAAAGTGCTTAATCAAAGCTAGGCAATTCCAAAATTTGACAGATGAAATTCGGGGTGATTATCTTGAACTGATAAACTGTGGATTTATTATCGTCAAGGGACTTAAGTAACCATTGTCGTGCCTTTGAACTGCTGGACAAATGTTATCTTCTGGACTGAGAAGATTCCAAGGGAATATTAACTGAGGATATAATAAGTGTGACTTTGCATGCTGTCTTTTTGGATTCGTCGCTGTGAGGACTATCTCGTTGAAACTGCAACGCTTCTTGTGGACCTTACTGGACATTCTTGAGGACAATAATTATATATAATTGTGTGTCATTGTGTAATTTTGATTTATGTATGTTTTGGACATACCAAATCTTGAAACCATTACAATCATTAAAAAAAAATCTGTTTGTTATATAATTCAATCACTTGCCTCACAAGACTCATTTATTTGTGTTTGACAGGGTAATTGCTGACCTTAGGCTCACGAGACGTCATAACAGATTGGGGGCTCGTTTTCCCGGGACTTGAATTGAGATAATTGGAGCCTATTGTTCAAATTTACAACCATAAAAAGTGTTATAAATTGTAAAGCATTGTGCACATTTTGGCATACAGAATTGTGTGTGATTACATGTCCAAAATTGTATTTTTTGGTTCAGTTAGTATATTGTGTTTGTATAGTACAATCATCAATGGATTTGGATTCAGAAGTGTTCATAGGGCAAAAAAAAAAATAACTTTGGAGAAGTTTGATGACTGAAAAGCCCTGATTTATGAAACTAGAAAAGCATTTAGGACTTGAGGCCCAACATGCTATGATAAAGCACGTTCTTCAAAAATACTTTGATGAAAAGTGTGTAGTTCATGGAAGATGTTTGGGATGATTCATATTTGGAAAGATCAAGAGGTTCGGAACAGGGCACTGGTGATGTCCTTCAAGTGGAAAAGCTTGAATTCAAAAGGAATAGAATTTGAAGAAAATGGAATAACCAAAGCAAAAAGCAATAGAAAAATTGCAAAATGAAAATTAGACCAAAAGAATGGAAATTCAAACCAAAGAAAAGGAATTGCAAGTGCATATTGAAAAAAAAAGGAATTGGAAAAGGAAAAATTACAAAATTATATGACACAAAAAGAGCTTGCAAGCTCATTAGAGTAAAAATTGAAACAACAGGCTAGCTCATCAGACTCTTCCAAGAAATCTGGTTTGATGCGGCGAAAAATATTCGCCTGGTTCCAAAATTTCAGGAACAAGAAGTAACAAATCTTTCGTACACTTTGAAGAACATGCCAATTCTTGGAAATGGCCCAAGAGTCTTGGACCCTTGTTGCTACAAATCCATGTTTCATTGGTAAAGCCCGAGAAATATTCGGCCATGTCATTAGACAGATGTAGGTGATTATGACGAGGTAAGCATGCAGTGCTCAAAGCATTATGAATTGGTGCCAGAGGCATATAGACCAAAATCCAGGTCTTGTCAGAAAAAGGTATTGATCAGACCCATGTTGAATTTGCCCGTGTAAGACAAAATGTTTGATCGCTGGCGTCTCTCAAAGAGTAGTTCGGGCAAAAATTTTGGTCAACTAGGAGTTGATGTTAGTTAATAGTTCAAACAGGTGTCCTACAATCCCGATATCAAAACAGACATCTGATGAAAACAAAATTGACACTTTGCGTGGAAGAAGCCGTAAAGGCCGACGATTATGCATTGACAACACATTAGGCATACTAGTAGGCCTAGCCAAGAATTTACTAGGTCCAACAAGTACATAACAATAAGTGCGGTTCTAACAGAGCGTCTCGTGGTAGCACTCAGGAGGGAAATCCCAGTCAGGTTTCCATGAAAAGGGGATAAACGAAGTAATGTGCGAATCAAAACATGGGATGGACCCAAATCACAGTCACGTGCCATCCCTGTAAGAACCAGGACATACACGGTCCGGTGTTTGAGATACATGGCTATCCACCCAAAAAGGAGGGAGCCAAAGTGAGTCAAAACCATAGGTTTGTGCAGTAACTTTGAGGTCAAAAGTTTTTTCCTTCTTCTGTTCACAAACACGAAACCCACACAAGGGAAGTGACATACAGAAAAAGTAAGGGAAATGACTTTAAGCCTTTTGTTTTGGATGGATTTGTGTCACTTTCAGAGGTGCTAGTTTATTTAGATCCAAAACCCATTAGAAGCATGCGGGCCACGTGCTGTCGCGCAGTCCATGACTATATTGGTCAGATGCACTTCCTTTGATAATTGAGAGTTCCACCGGAACTAGTGCATTGATCAGGGATAGGTATGGGATGTATTAGTGTCCCTCTTCACAAATGAATTTGAAATCAGACGTGGTTTCTGGAACGTCACAATTGTGTTAGACAGAACCCCCAGTTAACAGGTTACCATGTTGTTATGGAATGATTTGGCAGGGGGAAATACTCCCTATCCCCTAGTTTCCCAGGTGCCCGTACATGGATAAAGTTGATTAGGAAAATGAGCATTTTCCCATCATGTGCAGTAACTAGGTCATGACCCCAAAAGCCTCCAGAAAACAGTGAGAAGGTGATGAGTCAAAATACTCACACATTTAGGAAAGCGTTGAGGATGACTTGGTCCCACATTTAGAGATACTTTTTCTTCTCACAATTAGTGGTATTTGGAGGTCATCTTCCCTCTTCAGGGAGACTAAATTCCCTATTAGTGAAAATCCAGCCCCGGAGCACAACAAGTGACAAGCTGGTAAACAATGAAAATCCAGCCGCTGAGGATGATACGTTAGGACTGTAAAGGAGACCCTTTAAAAGCCATAACACGCTGGTAAAGCGGCACACGACGACCCAGCACTTAGGAATTAGGTGAGAGGGCATTGTCCCGCAACAGGAAAGCCGAGCAAATTCCCTGTAATGTTCTACAGCAAAAAAAATGTGTCCCTCAATGAAAAATGGCGGCCACCTGATGCAATTGTAGATAAGAAGGGAAGGTGTGCAGCAAATTGTATGCCAAAGGTATACCAGAGGGAAGTGATAGGCATAGCCCACAATAGTCCCATGGCAGGACACTTAGGTGTGAGGAAAACACATGAACGAATTAGGAAGGTCATTTTTTTGGTGGCCTACACTCATAACAGAGTGTCTGAGTAGTGTACGAAACTTGTCAACACATGTCAAATGGTGGGCAAGCCTAACGAAAAAATTCCTACTGCTTGCTCCCTGCCAACCAATACACATCATGTGATGACGCCATTTAGTAGGTATAATATAGCGTAGGACCACTTCCAAAGACCAAGTCAGAAATCAGTATTTAACGCCCATCATGTGGTCTTCCACAAGATCCCTGAGGCTATACCCTTGAGAAATATTAAGGGCACAGAATATAGTGAAGCTCAACAAGGTTTTTTTTCAACCCTAGTAGGCCTGCCAATCACTTCAGTCTGATCTGATCAAGGATCAAATGTCATGTCAGGTTTGTTCCAACAAGTTATCGACCAGTTGGGAATTCCCAGTAACAGTTCCTTCAGCATACCACCCAGAATCCCAGGGCCCTAGAAAAGGTACCACTAAACATTTGAAAACGAGGATCAAACCTAGTGGTTTTGAATTTGGAGAGGGATTGGGATGAGGGAGTTCAATCATCCTGTTATTTGCTACCGAGGGCGGCGGGTTACAGAGTCATTAGGATTTAGTTCCATTTGAGTGGGGTGTTTGGTCACAAGTTAGGGGACCATTGAACGTTACTGAAGAAAGTTGGTTGTGTGAAAATCTCCTGATTGAATTTTGTTAGACTATGTGTCTCAATTCAGACACAGGCTTCCAAAGAGCCACAGAAATTGCCAAACAAATCTCAAACGAGTCAGGCAAAAATGAAAAAATGGTACGACAAAAATGCTAGGAACAGAGTATTCAAGCCAGGTGACAAAGTTCGGGCACTTTTTCCATACAAGGGCATCCTTTGCAAGCCGGGTGTTCTGGACCATATGAGATTGGGAACAAAGTGGAGACCTTGACTATGTGATCAAACACCAGAGACGTACAAGTCGACAGTTTATGTCACATCAATATGCTCAAAGTATGATGAAAGAGATGAGAACGTGAAGTGCCTGCGTGTGTGGTGTCATTCCAGAGTTAGTGATGAGTGACAAATGATGACATCACACAGAGTCAGAACTGAACACAAACAGCACTGTAACCAGAAAATGATTATGTGTCAAATTGCAAAATTCTGACCTACTTGCCACTTTAGACCAGAAATTAGGCCATCTCCCATAAGTCAACAAGAGGGAATTTGGAAAGATTAATTCATGAGTGGGGAACAACATAGTTCATGATGTACCCCATGAGACACATGTCATAACCCATGACATAGATTTATGGGACTCCGCCTGTAAGCAACATCCTTATAGGGTATTCCAATCACGTTTGCAGCATATCAGAGATGAGGTACACTACTGTTAGACAATGGAATATAGAACAAGCAATGTGAATGGAATTGCCCCATGTTTCTTGGTTCCCAAACCTATGGTTTCATTCCTTTTGTCACAGTTTTCAAAAAGTCAACCTCTGTTCCAAACCGACTCATATCCGATTCCACGAATTGATGATTGCATAGATAGAGTTGTAACTGCCAATTTTTGTTAGTCAAAGCTGATTTGTTGAAGGGTATTGGCAATTTTCCCCTCACTGACCGTGCCTAAGAAATTTCATGCCTTTTGGGGGTAAAACGCCCGATGGCCTAGACCAATACAAAAGAATGGCATTTGGTCTCAAAAATTCTGCCGCAACATTTCCAAGAGATAGTGAACAGTGTAGTTGCAGACATAGAAAATTGTGAATCCTATGTCCCGATATGTCCTTGTGTACAGTGAAACATGGAAGAACACATGGGAAGCTCCTCAATTTTTGAGAAATTATCTCAAGGCAGGGTTTTTAAACTGTGAATCTGGTGAAAGTGAATTTGGTCATGCAAATGTCACATACTTAGGGCATGTTTTTAGGCCAAGTGCAAATTAGGCCATCACTACCTGCAAAAGTTTGAAGCAATTGAGAATTCCCCACACCACAGCAAAAGAGATCTCATGAGATTCTTAGGTATTGTCGTGTAGACAGAAATAACGGTCCCAATTTCTTCATGAAATAGCGTGTCCGCACCAACCTTCGAAAAAAACGTAAAATTTGTCTGGGCAGAGCAATTGCCAAAAAGCGTTTGAGAAATCAAATCTATTTTGATGAATGCGGCAGTTTTGATTGCGCCAGACTTTTCAGAAACAATTCAAATTCATTTTGGCAGTTGATAGCCAGTGATGTAGGCTGTTGTGGAGTTTCTCATTCAGCAGATGAAAATGTGTAGATCATCTGTATGTTATTACTCACAATTTTGACAAACATCAGAAAAACTACTCAAAATTGAGAAGAATGTCTTGCATTGCTACAGTCATTGCAACAGTGTGAAGTGTACTGGAGTACACCAGTACACCATTCTAGTGGACACGATCCATCCGTTGATTTTCATCCACAAGATGAAAAACAGAAATCAAAGACTTGTCAGGTGCAGTTTAACTCTACAAGAATACAATGTGGACATAAGACATATCAAAGGAAAAGATAATGGCTTGGCAGATGCCTTGTCCTGAGCTGCAAATTTTGTTCAGAATTTTGATAGTACAAATTTATGTAATTAGACTGAAGGCAGCAATGCAAGAACATTATAATAAAGTGTAAATTTGCCGTGTAACTGTAATGTAAAATTAACAAAAACTAAAAAATCTAAAAAATCAAAAAAACTACAAATTTTTGAAAATTTTCATTTTCATTCAAATTTTCTTTTTTAGGTGGGGATTTAATATTACCTCACAATTTTGATTATAATATTATTTTCCTCAATTTATTTGAGAAAGATTTCTCACGGGGAAAAGTATGTTGTTTTACTAAAAAGGAGAAAAAGGGATTCCCTAGAGTTGTTTTGCAATATGCACCTGTTTAGATTGCACAATAGGGAAGTGGGGAATTCCCAAGAATGCTAAAACTTAGTAACGACTCAGCTTGTTTAATGCTTTAAAATCCAAAACCCTTGCAGAATCTGGGAATTCCCCCACCAAAGTTATATATATGAAATTATGTAATTGAGATTGGTGAAATCTTATTGATGGTGCAAGTCATGTTATGCATACAAATGATGAATGATTATTTGTTAGAAAGGTGAATCTATCGTGAGTAGTTAAATACTATCACTGGAAGACTCTCTGCCAGCATCCACTAGTATAAACAATTAGCTAGAGATAGCTAGTTTTACTCGGCCTGGAGGAGGCGAACCGGTAAAGTGCCAGGATATTTTTAAATTCCATGTGAGCAAGTTGCTGTAATTATCTAACTGTCATCTTTGAAGCCGAAAGTGCAGGGAATCAAAGTAGGATTCCAAAATTGGTGGACAGATTAACTCGTGGGTGATGCTCGTGACTGATAAACTTGGATTTTATTATCGTCAAGGGACTTAATTTAACCTTGTCGTCTTGAACTGCTGGACCAAAGTTTTCCTTCATGACTGAGAAGATTCCAAAGAATATTACCTGAGGATTATAACGTGAACTGTGCATGCTGTCATTTTTTTTGGAGTCCTTTCGCTGTGAAGGAATATCAACAGCGTTGAACTGCAGACGCTTCTGGACATTACTGGACATTCTTGAGGACACTAAGTATTCATATAAATTGTGTGTAATTGTGTAATTTTGCATTTTGTAATGTTTTGGAAACTCCAACTCTTGAACCAATTACAAATCATTAAAAAATGCTGTTTGGTTTATATAAAAATTCACAGATCCTTGCGCACACAAGGCTCATTTAGATTTGTGTTTTAAACTGTCTTTATTGTTCTGACCTTATAGCAGAGGCGTCCACGAGACGTCATAACACTTATCTATCTTCCAATCATTAACAATCACCAGTAGTAAGTTTGTTGTACTCCACTCAGCTCGCTTCCGCTCTCGCTCCACTTACTCCTCCCTCCTACCTCTCCGCCTACTCTTCACTCCTCGCTCCGTACTCTTTTCCGTGCAAAATGGTGCTTCGTCACAGGAACAAATATCACAGGTGCAGGACCAAAAGCCTGGTGCAAGTAAAAATAAGGTCCGTGTGGCTAGCTAGCGGAGTTTGAGTGGCTTCCAGCGACTCCGGAAAATCTCCAGTGACTGAGCTGAACCCATAAAGCTGGTAGGATGTCTCCAGATGCAGTGACACTTGAAAAAAAATTTGTGCTGGTAAGATAATTCTACATGTACAGTGATGCTGTTGTAGCTGTTTTGTGGTGGCCCCCTAGTTTTGTCTTGATATTCCACACATGCAAGGTTGTATATAGGTGGGCATACAGGGGGAGAAAATGATGATATTTCAGATCATTTGTCCTAACCCTTATTTGATGCAGCTTTATCCCTGATCTTTGAACACCAAATTTTGTCAAAATCGGTCGAAAAATGAGAAGGTGCCACCCAAAACGTGATTTAAGGGGGGGGGGTCTGAAGAGGGACTGAAAATGATAAATTTGTCAATTCTGTACTTAATATATTACATTTTCAGCCATTTTGGTATCTAAACATTGTATTGTGAGGTCAAAGAATCCATTTGTAATGGTCCAGCAGTTCAGAGCTACCCGCGGTCCGTAAAAATAACCATTTTTGTTTAAATGCAGCTATGATGGCGCTTTTGCCATAAATTGTACATGCCTTTCTTATTGCAATCATTGAAAACTATTATCATAAAAGGTAATCAATTGATAGTACCTACCGCCAAAATTTGGCTCTTTAAACTGCACGGTTTTCGCTGTGGCAGCCAGTTATTGGAATACATCAATGTACGCATTTTTGTGGCCATAAGGTTTTGTGTAGGTCAACAACTTTTGCAACCCTAAGTTTTCAATAGAGACATTGCAAATATAAAAATTGGCACTGTGAAAACGAAAAAGATGTTGATTTGCTAAATTTCAGAATATACTTTAATACGGCTTATCTCCAATTCTACACAGAAAAATATCTCAAAATGAGTAAGTTTAGGGCGTGGCCGGCAAATTCGCCCTCGTGGCTTATTTACGTAAAACTGTGCTAATTTTATGAAAACGAAAAATCGAAATCTGACGAAATTCATCAAAATGGATTCCTTACCTCTAAAACATAAATATTACCCTAACATTGCTAAATGTGGTATGTCATATCAGTAAACTGGGACATTTATCATATTCAGACCCTCTTCAGACCCCCCCCCCCCCTCCATTTGGATTTTTGGGCGGCCCTTCTTCAGTTTTTAGGCGATTTGACAAATTTTGTTCAAATGCTCAGGGTATCAAGCTGCTATAAATTAGGAACAAAATGATCTAAACATCGTCATTTTATAGCCCACCCTATGAATTGTAAGGTGAAGGGGTGTCCATAATGAAGGCTGTAAGTTTTCTTTTCTTGACATTGCTTGGAATAATACGCCATGGGTTTGTTTATAATATGAAATTTCATTCGCGAACAGTCTTTTCGTTTTTTATTTATTTTCTAATATTATCTTTTGGTTTGATTTTAAAAGTTATAAATGGTCTCTATTTTTATCATATGTTTATTTTTGTTTTTCAATTTGTAATTGTATATGTGGTTCATGTATTATTTATTATTTAGTTTTTATTTTAACCTCTTTGTCCGCTTTATGTGTTTTTATTTCAAATGTTTATTGTAACGATTTACTATTAATTGTATTTTATTCAAATTTTTTTGGTTTTAATTTGTAATTGTCCTTGTGTGTATTAACTTTACTTTGTTTTCTATTACTTATTTAGTCATCTTATTTTGTTAGTGTTAATTATTTAAGTTTATTTCATTTAACGATTTAATATTATTAATATTTTTGTGGATTCGGCTTTGATTTTATTAATCTTAAAATATTTTTTAATTTCCTCCCGCTTATGTGTATTTTTCTACCCATTTTCCCGTTATGTTTTTTTAATTATTTTGTTTCTTTTGTATTTATTTTTATTTTGTACTGTTTTTTTTTTTTAAATTTTTTTGGTTCCATTTACATTTGTAATATTTCTATTCCTTTTGGGAAGGCGCTATAAGTAAATTCTGAATTATGTTATATTTTCTTTTTATCGGAACGATTTTGTTCTAATGATCTTCTAAGACTAGTGTACACGATTTGATTTGGTTTATTTTTAAATTATTTGTTTATTTTCTCATCCTTTTATTATTATTTTTTCGTTTCTCTTTCATTTTTGTTTATTTTGTCATTTTTTTTTTTTGTTTAACACATTACGGTCTAGGGGGGTGCATAGTACCCACATTTGTTTTTTCGGCGATTCTCAGTAGTGAAAAATATTTTCGAACTCTAATTTTTTTTTCATTGTGAACTGATTGATGCCTTCTTTTCCAAAAAGAAATTACTAAAATTTCTAGCCCGTTTAATTGGATTAATTAGACTTGGTCCTAGGAACCCACCCCCTTAGGCACCAACGGGAGTGTGATTTTAAAAATAAAAATTAACAAACCCTGTTGTCCAGAATATTTTTCTGCTTATGTATGTTCATATGCATCAAAACAAAATTAATTACTCATCAGACAAAACTATTAACCCTTTAAATATGGCTAAAAGAAGCGATTCCATCATCGCGCGACTGCACGCCATTGCTAATCAACCTGGCAAATAGGTCTGCACCCACAAAAATTACAAGAATGTCCAAAAATGGTATGCTTGTATTAATATATGTAAATTGGTCCTTCTAGAGCAGATATAAACATCAAAAATGATTTGCAATGTGTATGCGGTGGAAGCAAGGTCGCGGAAACCATCGTGGGACGGGGTGAGCGAGTTTTTGTCCGCATTTCGAAAACAATGGATTTGCCCCTAATTACGCATTCTGGGTATTTTCCAAAGATAACAACGTAATAACTACTGTAATCTTCAGAGAAGAGGTATTGCGAGATATTCATTATCTATCATCTACACAATATTTCAGCTAAAAACCCGAACATAATTATTGGGGGGCACATGCCACACAAAATTTTTAGACTGGAGGTCCCTCGGGCGCTGCAACAATAATTAATCATTGGGTTAATTTGTCAAAAAGCTCTTCCACGTAACCCCCCGCTATTTAGCTTACCTTCATAGCCCGGGCGCAATGTGGAGTGTCCAGTTCAGTAAACCTCGAACTATCCGCTATTACCCACCTGTGAAACTTACCCAACTACCCCTACGTTATCAATCGCCCGAGGGGAATTGGGGGAAAGCACAACCTCCTAATTTTCCTTTTGTGGCAGCAATTTTTTTTCACTACCCATATACGCGATTTTAAAACAAAAATCCGCTCTCTAGAAGCGCAATTTTCCCGATACATCTTTAAAGCATTGATAGCTGATCTCGTACATACTTCAAAATCCAGTAAAACAAACCCAAAACCTTCCATTGAATAAACAAACAAATTTTACAAAAGAAGGCACCGGTTTTTACCTAAAAAAATTTAAGCTAAAGAATTACACGACAATTTCTAGGGGGTAAACACCAGCATGACAGTTCATTGCACGTATAATTTTCACCGGCCGAAATTGATCGACATTCGGAGTCCGCGAACAAAAAAAAACGCCCCAAAAATGGCAAAGTAAAAGTAAATACTGTCACTACGCGACCGATAATAATAAACATTTAAGTCAATTCCTTGTCTTACTGAAAAGAAGGTCATGTGTGTTACGGATTAGAAAAGGCCAACAATGTTAGCTAATAGATTGCAGCGTGCGTAGTACAGCTAATTATGATAGTGATTTTCAGTGCGTCAAGGAGGGTCTAATCGTAAATTACAAAAAAGGCCCCGTCAATGTTTTTGACGCATGATGAAAAATGTGAATTGGTTAAATAAAACTGCCCTCCCTCATCACTTTTCAGAGGTACTGTGACGAGAAACTATCGTGATTTTACGTGGCTACGAAACAGGTGTTTTTGGATGGCAAGTTGTGTCCCCTGGGCCCCCCGTGGGGACTTGTATTTAAAGGTTGATATGATGTGGGTGAACCAGAAAACGTATTTATAAAAAGGGCCTTTTTTTCCAACATACGATGTACGCGTTCGTAGGCCTACATGGTTCAGGTGTAAAAAAAACAGCAAAACACGGAAAAAAGGGTATGTTTTTCTTAACCCTGAATTGTGATGTACGTGTTTAGGGTATCTCCTTAAGCAGGATCAAAATCAATCAAATATAATTGTAATTAAGCGCAGCAAGTTAAATAGACCCTAAAGGGTATATTAACGACACAATTGCATTGCTTTCTTGTTAGAACCGATAAAAATACTTTTTTTCGGTATTTTTAGCTTGTCTTTTTGTCGGTAAAAATGTGTTTAGGGTGTCATTTTGAAAATCCTCATGCATCATCCACCTTTCAATACCAACCCCCACCCCCCCCCGGGGCTGGGCCCCCAAATTAATTTTTGAGAGCCCCCTTTAAATACAGGTACGCCTGTACGGTGGCTATATTTGAGAAAATTAAAGGTTATTTTTTAACATTTCCACCCCAAAGGGGCGAAACATTTTGGAGCACCCCTAGTTGTCATCAGCCCCCCCCCTCCCCCAAACAGGGTCAGTCCCTAAGAATACAAATAATAATATTAAAAGAAAAAGTAACGTATAAACAGAAGGGGTTTAAATAGGTGGGGGCCAATAATTTCTCATTTTAGATGTTTTTAGTGGCAAATTATGACAAGATTTTCAGGTACCTTTAACTCACACGTTCCCTTCTCCTTGTCCCTTCCTCCCACCCAGTAACCTCCAACCATGCCCAGGGTATGCCTAAATCAAATAGGAGCTTGGAGGGGCGAAGATCATAGGAGGGGCGAAACCTTACATTACTTGGCCTCATTATAGGTAAAAAATCTCTAATTTTTACACCATTTATTGCTTAAACCCCATCTTTGTCCCAAATTTTGAAACTTTAGGGGGAAGCCTTCCCCCTGGCGCCGCCCCTGCTCCACCAACACACGCCATTTTGAGTTGTGAATTTCCAAACATTCCCGCTCTCGATAAGTCAGTTTTAGCATGTTAAGCAATGTTCACAAGTTCCCACTACCTCTAGCTACCTTTGATCATTTCTTGGATTTTAGGGATAGCACAGCCAAACAAGAGGTAGTGAGGACCCAACTCCCGCCCGACCTTAGGAGGCACATTAAACTTTATTTGACTACCCATAGCCTATTAAACTTCGACCGTAGGCTAAGCAGCATCTATAAAGTGACTCAAATATCTTTTCAACAAACCGTCGTTATATACCCAAATAACCGGTGTAAAGAACTGAGTGTCCCCCATGAGAGAGTGTCCTAGCTACCATAGCAACCGTACGAATAAACCGTGACCTTGTAGACGAGACCATTTGGGTACAGAGCTGAAACAAATGATGCATGCAGACACTCAATTGGAGCACAATACACAGATGAATGGTAGGACATCAGTCACATGGAAACCTTGTATTATATGAAACGTCGGTTTATAATGTGGAAAACGACCGTCGTGTATCCGAGTTTGCTAGTGGATACACGACTGTGATGGTCGTGTATGTACCGATTCGCTAGTTGGGTACACCGGTTGCCCCATGGAAAAATACCAAAATGATCATGATGAAGGCAAGACGCCAAACTTAAGAAGCTTCTAACAAAAGCCCATTCGCAAATTAAAGAACCTGCTAAAGTATCAAAATGCAACAGCAAAAAGGTGTGGCACTTGCAAACACATTTTGGAAAACGGCTAAATCCAAGTTTTAAAGGCCAAAGCAAAGCATTTAAAGTCAAGTATAACATGGATTGTACCGCCAAAAATGTCTTGTTGTCAAAATTGCAAGGATTTGTATATGAAAAACTATATGGTCAATCCATAACCTATGAGTAAAACAGAGTCAAAACCACAAACAACAATAAAAGATCTTACGCATCACCGTTACCTATGGCCACAACATGCCACACGCTCTCCCAACAAGGATTTCACAATATTTCGTTTTAAAGAATGCAGCTGAAGCATAAAGAGGAACGTTAATAAAGAGGAAATTCATCAACAAAATAAAACCACAACTAAATTTTCTTAAAACGTAAAAACTACTTAGTATAAGTTCGGTCTCTTTACTAGTACAATACGATGTCCAGCGAAGTTGGACAGTGTAGGGTAAAATGACCAATGCGTATAATATAGTATAGTTATTATGCATAAGTGCGTATGTCACAACTAACTATATGCGGGATTTCATGGATTGCATCAATATTGATTCCGGCCAGAGTACATAATAAATACGTTAGCTGATTCAGAGTAAAGAGGATGGCTGGCAATTGGCTAAAAAGATTTTTCTTTTGTTGATTGTTAGCAAAGTTTTTTTTTTGTTGGTGGGGGTTTTTTTGTTTTTTTCCCAACAAAAAAAAAAAAAAAAAAAAAAAAAAAAAAAACTTGAACTCATATTAGTGCAAATTCGAATAACTAACTTATAACCTAAACATTAAATTTGTTCAATAATCTTTCAAAATTGAGATTGACGACGATACGTTTTGATTTGCTTTTTGTATTAACGTAGTGTGTTGATCTAAATCTTCTCTAGAACTCAAAATTGTTAAAGACCTCTTACATTACATTTTACAGCATTCAAATGTGGCAAAAGAATTTGAACTTAGCACAAAACGAAACAAATATAGGCCACAAAATAATTGTTCAAAACCTCATTTCTCTCAAATTGGGTTTGGCGATACAACCTTGTACAGCCTTCTTTTCCACTCTAAAAAAAAAAAAAAAAAAAAAACTTTTAAACCTTTCATTTCTTCCCCAAACTTGATGTTCAGAAGGTGACATGTAATCAAAAACGTGCGTCTTTAGCTTTCCAATTTGTGGTTTGTGAAGTAGGTACTTTCTTTGCCCACTTGAGGTTGCACAAATGCGAGCTAGCTAGGTTCGTCGGCAGTTATATTTAGCATTACCATGCAGGCATGGTGATACTTTTTTTCTGCCCCATCAACTACTGTACGGTATAACTCGAAAATGACTAGGGACCTATGTGCCCTGGTTTTCACAAAAACCAATTGCTGGTAAAAAGTGACCTACGTACAAGCGCGCGAAGCTTGCCAGTTGCTCGGAGAGAGGGTTTGTTCGATATCCCGATAGGCTGCACCTTACCAAAGCCTATAACAGTACCCGAAAAGCCATTAATGCCTACGGGTGACATGAATACCATAAGGTGAGAGGCTCCTTAAGTAGAATGAGGATAAAATTTTTGGCTGTTTTGGTCTGAGAGAAACATATTTTCAACAAACCCACAATGACTTTCTAGGGGATCTGTTTTATTTTATACCGCTCGCACACGTCTTTGAGGGAGAGTTTTTTCATCTTTTAGCCAAACTTGACGAGTTTTGGATACATCCTCCTATAGAAAAGGTACCAACCCCGCCCATCTGTATGGACGGAAATTTGGGATTGGACGTACCTCAAATTACGATGTTCAGACCCCGCTCTCAGAGCAAAATGCAGCCCTACCATGTACAGCATAGTATCCTGGAGTTGCTGCGGATTGCTGTCACCGAGGACCCCAGTCTCCCACATTTTCTCTTCTTCCTCTTCCGAAATAAGTTCTGCTTGTCTACGACGCACCCTTAATCCTTGGGAAGCAAGATCTTTCATGCGTTGATCTAACGTATTCTTTAGGGTGACAAATTCTGGATCATCCAGAAATTTAATTTCTCTTCCATTCATTGCAAGGTACAATTGGATAGAAATCAATAGTTCATACACGGTTTCGGATGGATAAGACTCACCGGTCTTCTTCTTTCCCTCCAAAATGAATCTCGTAAGACAAAAACATAAGTCTCTTTGGTCATATCTAATAACTCCACGCGTATGGGACTAATATTCCTATCAGAGCTTGCATCTGCTTTTTGGTTTCTCCAATATTTCCATTGGTTGAATAATTTTACAGCCCACTCACATTTCTTGACGGTAGCTTTAGAAAAACTGTAAGAAAGAAAAAAGAGAAAAATTAGTTTCACAAAATGTGCTTTGAATTTAATTTTTTAGTTTAATTTCTTTATATTTTGGAGACAAATTACTCAACGCCGCCCTCAATTCACATAGTGCTTGTACTACTCACTGTGTGAAATAGCTAAGCTCAGATCGATGTTCTTCATAAAGAAAATAACAACTTTGAGATTTACTACAGCAAAACGAAAAACCCGATTCCTCTCAAACTTTGGAATTGAGCAATTTAGGTGATTTAATTTCAGTTTTACTACTTTTCATTAATATACACACAAAATATTTCGAAATATATGAGTACGCCTTCAAAATTAAAAATTTTCAAAAAAAATCAGGTGGTTTAAAATTTTTCCTGATGAGTACATGTATTCTAATATAGTTCTTGCATGACTTTAGTTGGACATACAAACGAATTTAGTGATACATACCTCTTTCTAGATTTCTGTAGCACCTCCGCCTCACTAACTGGTTCACCAAAGCGAGCTTGGTAATTTTCTTCTGCCTTCAGACACGTAGAAATAAGGTCGTCATCAGAAATATCTGAGAACTCAAGACCATACGGAGCTTTAACACTGCGTTCCTTGTTTTTATCGAGGGTTGCATTGAACAGTGGAAGTGCCTTCAACTAACTGCTTGAAAATATATTCGGGATCAGTTTGCTCATCACTATCACTTATAGAAGTAGTATTTCTTTGAGTGATTAAAAATATCCCGATCTGAGTCAGAATCCATATTTACAAGTGTGTGTGTGCGTGTGTAAAATTGAAGCAGTTTCTGAACCACGAGTGCTCGGACCTTTCTGACCATTTGATCATTGACCAGTAAACCCAATTGATCTCATTTGGCATGCAAGAATTACGAATCATCAGTTTTAGAAATAACAGATGTGCTTTTAGCATTGGTCAGTCCTGAACAAAAACTTCACGAATCCATACTTATTCAACTCTTTCTGACCATTTGATCATTGACCAGTAAACCCAATTGATCTCAATTGGCATGGCAACAATACGAATCACCAGTTTTAGAAATAACAGATGTGCTTTTAGCATTGGTCAGTCCTGAACAAAAACTTTACGAATCCATACTTATTCAACTCTTTCTGACCATTTGATCATTGACCAGTAAACCCAATTGATCTCAATTGGCATGGCAAAATACGAATCACCAGTTTTAGAAATAACAGATGTGCTTTTAGCATTGGTCAGTCCTGAACAAAACCTTCACGAATCCATACTTATTCAACTCTTTCTGACCATTTGATCATTGACCTGTAAACCAATTGATCTCAATTGGCATGGCAAAATACGAATCACCAGTTTTAGAAATAACAGATGTGCTTTTAGCAGTGGTCAGTTCTGAACAAAAAACTTTACGAATCCATACGTATTCAACTTACTATACTTATGAAGGATGGAGCAGGTACCTGTTAAACGCGTGAAAGGTATTTCCTTTTAAAAGTCTTTTACGAATCTATACTTCTTCATATTCAAATGTTTCAAGGCCAACATTAGGAATTCACACTTATTGTTTCCTTTTCACGTACTTTCTTCAGTGTGTTAAAGTAGATACTTATATAATAGTTAAGAATCAACAGTTATCCAATAGTATTGACAGGTTAGTTACGGACATTGATTTGACGTTATGAGCAATGGTTTAAGTCGGAGAAAGCACTCGAAGTTATTGATACGTGCTATCCAAATCCCCTCGCTACGCTCGGGGATTCGGAAGCACGAATCAACACTTCTCGTGCATTCTCCTTTACGTATTATAGTAGATTCCAATTGATGGTAGAGTTATAGGTGGAGTTTGGACTTCGTCCATTACTCAAAATAGGGGACAGAAATACCCAGAAAATCTTCGATTTCTTCCTAGCCAAGACAAGAGAGATCGGATTGAAAGAAACTGGCCAACTACAAATAAAAGTTACGTTGTTCGTCCAGTCAATACTTAGTATTTTATACTATGTGATGCATAGTGTGTCTACACTGTACCAAAATTACAGTGCAATTTACAGTAAAATACTGTAAAAAAATTACAGTATTGTAATTTTATGTTCAATTTCCAGGCCTATAATGACTCAATTTAAAAGTGGAGGCTTTATTCGAATTATAATAAACATCAACATTATTATACACAGTATGAATTTTCAATTATACGATTAAGTACTACACTTGACAGGAAAAATATACTTTTTTTTCTTGGAAAATTTACATTTTTTTTACAGTGTACCCCAGAATTGGTTTTAAACATTGCCTACCAAAAACATATCATAAGTTTTAGAAGGCTTCAGTCACGGCATGTGCTGTTACATGCGAAACTTTTTATAGCACAATTCATAAAATTAGCTTTCACCTGCTTTCACTGAAAACTAGGGCCTGGATTTAGTTTGCGCTTTCTTTATGCTTGGGTTTATGCTTTGACTATTGATTGGGATGTGAATGGCCCAACCGCTCAGTGTTGGCTATAGCGCACATCATACCACGAATACACGGACTAAAGTTTTTATATACTAATCCCTCGATTCATACCTCCACCTACAAAAAAGTAGAGGCTATTCCACTATCAACTGGAATCTAGTATAGTTGTTGTAATGTATGGTGAATGTTTCCCTAGAGTGTAACAAATATCCTTAATTTAGTATATAAAAACCTGCATGGGATGTTCTAGAAACAGTGAATAAAAAACCGGCTTTGCTCAAAGTGGCTGTCGCACATGCCTGATCCTTGGACGTGATATGGTGTCAGAAAATCGACTCACGTCTTCGACATGGATAACTTACGGAGTCCGAACCCTATGTCCTGGGACGGAAACATAGCAGAGAACTGGAAGAAATGGTACCAGGCTCTATTGATTTATTTTACTGCCAGCGGCATTGGTGCAAAGTCCGACGCTGTTAAGATCGCGGCTCTGTTGCACATCGGAGGTGACCGACATCATTGCAGTGTATAACACGTTCAAATGGAACGAACCTAATGATCAGGGAGGGTTTTGTGACGACAAAAAGTTTGATAAAGTTGTCCAAAAGTTTCAGAAGTACTGCATCAAGAAAAAACTTGACTTACCTAAGGCGTAAATTTTTCACCAGAAAGCAGGGTGCAGAAGAAAAGGTAGGCCAGTATGTCACAGACTTGAAAAACTTGGCAAAAGACTGCGAGTTTGATCAGTTGGAATCATCACTTATTAAAGATGTGCTAGTTTTTGGGTTGTGAACAGGAGTGATAGGCATAGCATTAGAGGCAGGTTATTACGTGAAGATGATCTCAAACTAGACAAAGCTTGTAGATATTGCAGAGGAGCGTCCGAGGTTTAGCAGCATCACTCAGATGCAAGGCCATCAGTGGAGACCTAAATGCTTCTGAAATAAATGCTGTCAGATCTAAATCAAATCCCAACTCTAACTCGTATGACTGTGGCAAAAAAAATGTGGAAAGTCACAGACCACAGCCAGGTTCAGCAGTAGGCAAGAAATGTAATAACTGCATGAAGATTGGACACTTTGCGAGAATGTGTAGACTTAAGCCAAGATCTTCACAAAGTAGCAGTCACAGTCAAAGTAGCAGCCATAGTCAATGTGCAGTCACAGTCAAGGTCAAAAATCAAAGCAGAGTTATGGCCGCCGACACAAGTCAAAAGGAAAGGTCAACGCGCTGGAAGTTGAAACGTCAGCGACAGAAACCTCATCATCCGACGGAGACGCATCCGTTGAGGGGAAACGCTGTTTATTGGTCTACTCAAAGAAGATACAACAGGACAAAACAAGACAGAATTCAACAAACAATGCTCTTGTTTAATTGATCTAAAAGTCTCAAAGAAAAATGTGATCACTTGTAAAATTGATTCAGGTGCAGACTGTAATGTAATGCCCAAACATGTGTTCAAACAAATAGGAGGTAACATGAAAGACTTGAAAAGGTCAAAAGCAATCTCATCTCAGCTTTTTTTTTGTAATATTGGACACAAAGTTGAAGTCTTAGTTCAGGGCCCTCTAGAAGTTCATTTGGTTAGTCCGAGACCAGACACCAATCAGTGATGAAAACTTTGAAGTTTTTAAAACCGAAACTTCAAAAGATCCTGCACTGTCAAAGGTGTTGCAGATTGTGATTGATGGTTGGCCGGAAATTAAAGATTTGCCCACCTGAAGTAAAGCCATACTTCACAATCAGGGAAGCGAGTGACAGTTGTGGATGGAGAAGAGAGTACTTTTTAAAGATACCAAAATTGTAGTTCCATCAACTTTTAGGAAAGAAATGTTGGCAAAAATTCATGAGAGCCATCGGGGAATAGTAAAGTGTAAACAAAGGGCAAGAGAGTGTCTCTATGCTGGAATGATCTCGAACGCAGAGATACATGTTGTCTCCCCAATGCAGTAAATGTAAACTCCATGCAAAGTACCAGACAGAGACAGATCTTAGAAACACATGATATTCCTAACCAACCATGGCAAGTTGGAAAGTACTTTATTGAGTATGATGGTGCTCAGTACTGTACTGTAGTTGATTACTACTCTAAATTCCCAGAAATGGTTAGACTAGGTAAACATTCCACATCTGAAGCTGTTATTACGGCTTTGAAGTCCATATTCAGTAGACATGGAATTCCAAGAGTATTAATAATGATAATGGACCATACTATTCTCAGGCGAGTTTCCGGGAAAGTTTGTAAGATTGGGAATTTCAGCATTTTACCTCTCCCCGACGGACCCAGATCGAACGGGATGGCGGAGAGATGTGTGGGCACAATCAAACGTCTCTTGAAGAAAACCAGTCTGATGATCCATATTTGGCCATATTAGAATATAGAGCAACTCCTTTAGATGATATTAGTTTGTCACCTTCACAATTATTGATGGGTAGGAGATTGAATACCAAAATACCCACCCATACAGATTTGTTGAAACCTCGTTTGGTCAACTTCAGCAGCTGTCAAAAAGCAGCTAAAACAGAAAACAAACGCTGTTCAAAAGAAAACTATGACAAGAGGACAAAATACTAGTCATCTGAATCTCAGGAGATAAAGTGAGATTTTGGGATCAGACAAGACACAAAAGGAAACCAGCTACTTGTAAAAAAGTCAACAGACTTCAAACAAGATAATATATACTGGTGATGAGAATGGTACAAAACTCAGAAGAAAACCGACAGGATATTCTTAAGACTGATGATAGTAGTTGATTCCAAATACAATCAATGAACAAACATGTCTGATGATTCAGAGCAAAAACAACCCAAGCAAGAAATCATGAACCCCCAGAGAACAAAAGGAATCGAACCATAAGTCCTCTGGAGATATTAGGAAGACATGGAGAGAAACCCCCTTTAAAAAATTAAGGGACTATCACAGGTAAACAAAATTTTATGGTGTTATAATAGTTTAACAGAGGTCAGTTTTTGAGGAAGTAAAAGTCTCGAAAATGGTTTACCCAAGTGTGAGTTCTAAAACAAAATTGCAGAGCAAATTTTTAGAGATTGATAAATTCTGTATTGTGCGTATGAATGAGTGCATGTTTAAGAACAAGGAGTGCACGTTGCATGGAAAGAATTTTATCTTGTGTACAAAACAAAGCTGGATTGGAAAAAGGGAGAATGTGTATGTGATGTTTCCCTAGGGTTTAACAAAACTTACAGACACTATCAGTATATTTGCTAAATAGCAAATCGAAAAAATCCTCACATCATTTTTTAGCATACTAGCAAGTACGGTATCCTACATACCCTGCAAATGATAAGACTCAGAATCAACCTAATAAGGACATAAATCGAAGTTTTAGTCATTACTGTCGAACTGACACATTACTACAACACGTATTGAACGTAGAATCGTATCTTGGAACACTGTCTTTTTCTATTCTTTTTTCTTTCAATCTACAGCTGGAAAAGGTAACTTTTAAGAATCTACAACTTATCCTTCACTTTGAAGCTATTCTGCATATTTTCAATTTTTCAAATCACCTGATATGTCTTTAATTTAGTATAAAAAACACCTGGATGGGATGTTCTAGAAATATGTGAATAAAAAAAAACCTGCTGTTGCTCAAAATTGCTGTGCGTACATGCATGATCTTGGGGACGTGATAGGTGTCACTTTCTGCAATCAGAGTAATATTTCTCCTGTTTTTTAACAGGTTTTAAAAATCTCCATCTCTAAAATAATTTTCACATGTTTTTTTCCCGGTGTTAAAAATGCATATATCCTGTGGGAAGCCATAGTCCCGGGGCCTGGGCATATAACGAAACGGATACGCGTGAACTAATGTTACGTGAGAGTCAATGAATCGATTGCCCTATTTGTTCAACCATTGTTCCCGGACTATGATCGGCACGCCGGACAAATTACTTCTACACCGGAATTGCCAATCATCGATCTCAATTTCTCAAAGAGTTGGACTATCATCTATCTTCTGGCGGACACTTAATCTTCTTCATCCAACGCATGGAGGAATTTTCAGGGATTTTATTTATTGTTCTTTAGATTTTTTGCTGTTGTTGGTTGTGTTTTTTCCTCTCTTTCTTGTTGAGCATTCACTTGTTGTTATATTTTGTCGAGCTGCAGATAATTGTAATCTTTAGGAGATAACCGCGTAACCGTGTGTGCTTTCCTAATTAATTTTTACACAATAAAGATCGGTTTTCTGGGAAGAAATGTAAATCACATGTTTTAATTCTTTTAGCTCCGGATCCCGCTGAGAACCTTCAATTACAAGTACAAGTCAGAAGAATCGTTCTTTGTCATGGGATGCTCCCACCAGTTTTGCTCAACTATTGCATTCTACCTGGTAGACGTTGTACTGATAGATAAGGACAACTGTATGCCCAGCACACTTTCTGTTATAATCTAATGCTGTATATTTTGATTCACGTATCGGTACCTTAAAATCCTGTTTACCTTACCTACATACACCGTACCTTCCATGTAACGCCTAAAAATGATTGCTTGAAGAGAGAAACATCTCAATAAAACGTTACAACAAGCTGAAAAGGTTACATTACCACGGGATATGATGGGCTTAGCCTCGTGAAAATGTAAAAGTCAAAATTTGCAGAATGCGGTATTTGTACTATCACACTCTTAGGCATTTCAATATTGTATAACACTATCATTTTTGTGAGAAGAATCATAGAGGCGAAACAAAAACTGGCAACTCCGAATAATTTGCTAGAAAAAACCTCAATCTTATGGTTGTAAAGGCATTGTCTTTGCAAAAATGTTCACAAGTGTGAAATTGGAATCAGAATTAGGGCAAATTCTGCATTATTTTATTTACAGCTCCCCTTAATAAGCATGCAGGTCAATTATTTTAAATGAAAATGAAAATTGTATATGTAAAAAAATTTCCGGATTCCGGATGTTGTTTATAAGAAGGACATCGATTGGTTGCTTAGCCCTTTCACACAGTGATTGGTATGTGTCAAGCATTCTGTACATGCAAAAAACAAGATTTATTAGAAATCGGGAAATATCTGTGTAAGCACTTTAATATAAAAATCGAAAATATATTCATCTGATTCACCTTCGCAAAACCATTTTGCTAAAACATATAAATGTTTGTATAAAACAGATAGCGTGTGAATATTGGTTTGTATCTATGTTTCTATGCGAATTCTTAGGACAATCTCGATAATCGAAAGCTGCGACATACAAAAAAAAATGTGGAAATATGCGCGAATTTGACCAGCTACAAACCGTTATCTCAAACTAGTCTTGAACCAATTGAACTATTCTCAAAGTAGTCTTTAAAAAATGACAAACCCATATCATCGTCGAGGAGCTAGCTAAGATATGTATGCGCTTAATTTAAGAGAGGATAACTCAACTGTTGTAGACTAATATGAACCCTAGGAACAACTTGTGATATTTTTGTTTTTTTTGCCAAAATTGATACCTGGGCGAAAGGCCTACCTGATTTTCGCCAAATTCAAAAATGCACCGCCAAAAATCAATTTATTAATAGACTTTCAGGTTTATTAGGTCATTAGAACAAGCGAAATAATGGAGTTTTTGTCAATACACTGTTATAAGATAAAAAGCAACACAGAAATCATTTTAAAAACTGATTTTAAATAGTGTTAGCATGGTTCAATCCAAGATGGCAACCAAAAATGGTCGCAAAACATTTAAAATCTACAAAATTGGCAATATATTGCCTCTTATTTTTGCCATAAATAGAATCAGCATGTCCAGCGTATCAATCAATTAACTAATAATATCTCAATGACCACATAAAATTATATATGACAGTAATATTTTTGAATAATACTTAAAATTCAAAAATGGCGTCGATTACGGATACTGAAAAATGAAAATACAATAGAAATTGTCATTATATATAGTACCGCTAACATCTAGAATTCCGTACAACTAAAATAAATAATGCCATATATCATCATAACAGATGGGGTTATCCTCATGTGCGTTCAGTACGTGTCTTAGCCAGGCCCTTTTCTCTATTTTCTGGCTATATGATGAATTCCAAGAACAACTATAATGTGTACCACAAATTCTAGTAAAGGCAAAGAGCATGATTGTTTGACAATCAGCTGTTCACTGTAAATTCAGTGCACACAAACTTAGTCAGGTGTATCAGGATAGTGTTCATACGATCCAGGTATTATCAGGGCAGTGCTCTATATTATAACCCGAGTCCAGGTATATATCAGGTAATGTTTAGATTCTGTATAGGTTTTTACAACAATCACCTGTTTTACATTTGTGGTACTTGTCACACTTGATAATAGCCATCCTGCATCAAGACACACATTATTGCCAAGAATATTTGCCACGTGTGCAGGGATTCTTCCTGCAGGCCTCGGGTTTTGAGATTAACCTTTCAGGGACTAGAAAATTGCCCTGCTTTCAAACCATAGTACAGGAATAATAATAGAATGCATCTCCTAATTGGCCTCTATGGAACCATAGTTGCTGTTGGTAGTAATGCTTTCTTATATAAATGTTGGATTCAGCTGTTCTCTCAAAAGTTCACCTTGGGTCATTGCTATCAAATGCAGCAAATTCAGGTCATCAAGGTCTAAGGTCTGTTGATGGTTCCCAGAGACCGCGACACTTGACCAAGACTGTTTTCCGCCATTGTATTGTACTTTCTGTTACCTGGCGACATGGATGTCAAAATTCTTGATCGGGAGAAGAATTTTCTTGTTGCAGGTAGGCGTTCAGGGCTGCAATTATAGTCGCTATAAGATGGTCTCTCCCCGCGCCATGCAGTCTGGCAGATACGGTACAGCGGTCATACCGAATCTTTTCACTCCTGTGTTGCGAAAAAGCCAGAAGCTCTTGAGGCCAAGATTTTCTAATAACCCTCGTCTACCGAAGGGGGGTGGGGGTGGTGGTTACCACCCCCCCCCCCCTTCAGGTTTTTCCCAGCGTGCTAAAACCCCCTTTTTGGTGCCAAATTATTTTATGTAATGTCAATGACATGTTACGCTCACTTTTAATCCAAAACAAAAATCCACCGGGGAATAGGTAAGTACAGGGTGATCCAAAGTGATGGATGGGGGGGGTGGGGGGGTGGAACCACCCACCTTCGGAAGAGAAGTACCAACATGCCGAACACAACACAGGAACAGCACAGACACATGATTTTTGGTCCAATAGATAGCTATGGTCCTCCTCTTTCCATTGATACCAAATTAGTAACCAACATGCCTAGGATACGTCACAAGGACGTCATAAAGTTCGCATGTCAGCACAACTGCCATTTCCATAGACACACAACAGTTTAAAAAATTCAATCTTTTCGGCCCAAAAAGGTTAGGAAATCAGATTTTCATGCGGTTTTGACTCACTTGATGGGAAATGAATAGTGTGAATAATGAAAGCATTTTAGAGCTTATAATTAGGTGTTTGAGTCTCTAAAAATGCAAAATATTAATTTTCCCACACTATATTCAGTATTTTCGGACTTTCCTAAACATATGAACGTCATGCGATGACGTCATAATGGGGATGTGGTACTTATTGTGGTACCAATGCGGACACACAGACACAGAACCTCTGCTGTCCCTGATGATAGCATTATGGAGGTAGGTCTTTAACATGCCCTAAAACTGACTTGTACCAGGTATAGAGGTTTTTTTTGCTTTGATAGTTCCGAGCTACTCAACATAGAATGCATGATAGCGTTTTGCTGATGAATGATGACAAAAAGTTCTCTAATTCCCACTGGGACATTTTTGTTGGTGAGAGCACATCAAGAAAAACATTTTGTTTTGTTTCTTGTTCTTCCTCTTTCTTCATTCGCCGATGCTGTCATCTCTGTATGTTATCAAAAGAACATGGATCTCACACAATTGTGGACAGGTTGTTGACCAGAGATGTCAAGAAAATGTCACAGAATGTCTTTGTGGTTTGTGGGTAGGTTTCTGGTCCTCATTTATCGATTAGTGGTTTACAACTCAAAAGCTCAAGTAACCATTATCGTTAACAAAGGAGAATACAGAATTGGTGATCTTGTGCTGGAGTAGCTCCTCAACAGTTTTCCATTGGCATCTATATCCAATAATCATGAGAACTTTGATTGGCTCACCTCCAATTGACCAAGGCAAAAAATTCTATACTTGGAATATCACAACAGGCATGGAGGGTATCACTGGGTGTACTTTCCATTCATTCGCTTAAACTGCACGGTGGAGAAAGCTGATGACACGATGATAATTATTCACATATGCGAGACATTTTAAGTCAACGCTCAGAACCTACATCCACAACGCTTATTCGGAGACGCGGACGGAGTTTGTGTGTTTGTTCTACTAGTAATAATTGGAGAGATCTGGCCTCAAAGAGCTTTGTTTTTTTTGTTTTTGTTTTTGTTTTTTTGCAACTCAGGAGTGAAAAGATCAATATTATACTACACGGTATCTGCATTACGCTAGGAGATTGAGCTACAAAGGTATCCGCACTCCATATGCTACGGGGTATGACGAAAACTACCAGGAATAGTCACTAAATTGCAGCCCTGAACGCTGCCCATAAACTAATAAAAAAAATCTTCTCTGATCGAGAATTTTGACAGTTAAGGCAACGACGAAAGCCAATACAGATGGCGGATTACACTTTGATCCACAGACCTGAAGACATGATGTCGCCCTGCGTTTTGCTGCAATTTATAAGGAATGTGACCTCAAGGTTGAACTTTGAGAGATTGTACCTCAATGAATGTTAGGAAACATATTCCTGCGCGGCTAATACCAACAGTAACTGTGAGGCCAAGCCCCATTTAGAGACCCATTCGTAATTATGAATTCCCTAGTCATATGGTTGGAAAGAAGAGGTAATTTAATTGCTAGTCCTTGAGATCATGATCTCAAAAACACAAAGGCCTGCAAGATGGCATGTGCTCGCAAGAACGTGTCTCCTGCAGGATTGCTATATGATCAAGTGTTGCAAGTATTGCAAATGCAAGGCAGGGAAAGGTTGACACCCTTTTCTGACATACTTTTCTGACACACTATCGATTCGGCAACCTTAAAGAATAAACCACATAAACCGGTGTGGTGATTATTCGTTACGGTTTCTGTTAAGGTTTCCGAATTCATAGGGTTGTCAGAAAAGTATGTCCCATTAAAAGGGTGTCACCTTATGGAAAACACCCAAGGCAGGTGATGTTGTAAAAACCCTGAAGAACATGTCTGAGATTACCTGGACTCAGTTAGTTATGAACACTATACCTGATATGCCTGGAATCAGGTACGTTATGAACATGCCTGGATCCGGAATTAATAATATGAACACTGTCTGAATATACCTGGACTCCATTGTCAGGAACACTGAATTGACAAAAATCAGGCTTAACCCATGATGAATTTGTGGCAGACTTTCTAGGTTGTTCCTTGGGATCATAATGACAATGTGTATTATGGTTGAGGCCTTATATTAATTAGAGAGGGCTTTGCTAAGTCACGTAATGTATGCCACATAAAGGATAACCCAACGGTTATAAATTATATATTTACGTTAACAGATGATAGCGGTGTAATGCCAATTTGCTCTGTTTTTTCACCTTCAGTATTCCATTTCGGCCGCCATTTTGATTTTAAGCATATTATAGAATATGAAATGCCCCCATTATATAGTTTTATGTGGTCATGAGGTAGTTACTTGTTTGACACAATGGATTTTTTTTGATTGGTGAATACGACCCAAACATTGCTAATTTGTCGATTTCAATGTTTGGCGCCATTTGCACACCATCTTTGATTTGAAAAAAATACAATATTGAAACTCCCATTTTTCATTAAATGAGCGGCTTGTTCTTTTTTATTCTGAACATACAATGGATTGAAAAAAAATCATGGTTTTTATTCAAAGGGAACCTTATGAATTTTTAATAGGCTTTTAATTGTTTTTTTGCCACCATTTTTGAATTTGGCGAAAATCAGGATTTGCTCCAGGGCATATTCAATTTGGCACATCCCATGTTGTTCCTAGGGATAACCCCAACTGTTGTAAATGATATATTGACATTGTGTAGTTAGTGTAGGGTAATTTTTAGATGATAGCGGTATAATGCCAATTTCTATGGTGTTTTACTTTCAGTAGCCTAATCGAGAACCATTTTGAATTTTGAAGCCCATATAGCAATATTATAACTTTATGTGGCATTGACGTTGCTATAATAATATTGACACACTGGACATGATGGATTTGATTATGGCAAATAAGACGAGTCAATATAGTGCCAATTTTGTGGATTTCAATGTTTTTGCGCCCGTATTGGCCGCCATCTTGGATTTAAACATCTTTAAAAAAAGTGAACAATATTAAAATACATTTTGAATGGGCTGGGGGTGCTTTTATCTTAAAGGAAAATATGTCAAGATTTTTGTCAGTCCGTGTGACTTACATCATAAAATATATGTACATCATACATCACGAATTCCCGAAAAAAAATACAATTGATGTAAAAATTAACAAACTAGAGGCATTTTAATTTTTGCTTTTTTGAATACGAAGAAAACGGGCGGATTTTTCGCCACGGCTTCATTGATCGAACAAAGCGCCAAACTCGTGACGTCAAAGTGATGACAAAACATCGTGTTTACTCGATGTATTGCTGACACTGTAATATTGATGGATTAATGAAAGTAATAATTAAAATAGAAAAAAAGTTTACCAGAATGAAATATTTGTTTATTCGTTGTGTTAATTATTATTGAAGTGGTCAAACTGCGATATGATGTCCACAACGAAGTCGTTTAAATATGGATGGTCACACTTTGAACGTCACCATTTTGCCTGCGATGTGGATTGTCGGAATCGTTTTCGAGTTAAGCTAATTGGGCGGGAAATTAAAAGGGCAAAATACTCAACAAATGGGGACTCAATTTTCAAACTTATTTTGATTTATATGTAATCTACGCTACTTACGCTTTCCATCCATACCAAATTTTCACAAATATCAGATCATGCATATTCATTTAACATACCATTTTATTAACCAAAACACAACGTTTGTATTCTTAAGCGGCCTTAGAATCTAATAGCCTATTTAATTGATTTGGCGGCCATTTTGAATTTTGCGAAAATCAAGCCTTTCGACCAGGAATATACAATTTGGAAAATATCACATGTTGTTCCTAGGGATAACCCAACTGTTGTAAATGATTATACATTGTGTAAGTTATTGTAGGTTATTTTTTTAGATGATAGCGTTATAATGGCAGTTCTATGGTGTTTTACTTTTCAGTAGCCCTTACTCAAACCATTTTGAATTTGAAGCATTATTAGAATTTATAACTTATGTGGCCCATTGAGATGCTATTCTATTTAATTGACACACTGGACTGCTGATTTGATTTATGTCATATTTTTTTTAAAAAACAAAGCCAATTTTGTAGTTTTCAATGTTTTTGGCCGTATTGGCCGCCCATCTGGG
Source organism: Ophioderma brevispina (assembly GCA_023653785.1). Lineage (NCBI taxonomy): Eukaryota > Metazoa > Echinodermata > Ophiuroidea > Amphilepidida > Ophiodermatidae > Ophioderma > Ophioderma brevispina. The sequence continues at coordinate 38,945 of JAMKCH010043208.1, forward strand.
ATTTAAAAACGTGCACAATATTAAATACCATTTTTGAATGGTCTGTGTGTTGCTTTTATCTAAGAAAATATGTCACGATTTTGTCAAGCTCAGTTGGACTTACATCATAAAAAATGTACTACATCACGAATTCCGAAAAATAATACATTGATGTAAAATTAACAAAATAGAGTCATTTTAATTTGTGCTTTTTTGAATACGAAGAAAACGGGCGGATTTTTCGCCACGGCTTCATTGATCGAACAAAGCGCCAACTCGTGACGTCAAAGTGATGACAAAACATCGTGTTTACTCGATGTATTGCTGACACTGTAATATTGATGGATTAATGAAAGTAATAATTAAAATAGAAAAAAAGTTTACCAGAATGAAATATTTGTTTATTCGTTGTGTTAATTATTATTGAAGTGGTCAAACTGCGATATGATGTCCACAACGAAGTCGTTTAAATATGGATGGTCACACTTTGAACGTCACCATTTTGCCTGCGATGTGGATTGTCGGAATCGTTTTCGAGTTAAGCTAATTGGGCGGGAAATTAAAAGGGCAAAATACTCAACAAATGGGGACTCAATTTTCAAACTTATTTTGATTTATATGTAATCTACGCTACTTACGCTTTCCATCCATACCAAATTTTCACAAATATCAGATCATGCATATTCATTTAACATACCATTTTATTAACCAAAACACAACGTTTGTATTCTTAAGCGGCCTTAGAATCTAATAGCCTATTTAATTGATTTGGCGGCCATTTTGAATTTTGCGAAAATCAAGCCTTTCGACCAGGAATATACAATTTGGAAAATATCACATGTTGTTCTTTAGGGTTCATATTAGTTCTAAAACGTTGAGGTATCCTCTCCTAAATTAAGCGCCTACATATCTTAGCCATCTCCTAGACTATCAGTACATTTATTAGCTTGTTTTTAAAAATTATACTGTCGATTGCACAGGTTTGGACCATAGATGTGATGAATGAAAATTCAGTTTTCATAAAATGTTAATCTCTATTTTAACCATTTATTTGTCTGTATAAAAACTAGGTAATATCAAAACACCTCAACTAATAAAAACTCTTAATATCTTACCAGTTCCATCAGACGCGCCTTCGAATCCAAGGCTCACTGATCGCGGACCTCAATTTCTATCTTTCGAATGGGATTCCTGTGCAATTTGGGAAATAGAGGTGTAGCATTACCATATGCCTATTAGCTTGTAAATGTTTGCACTCGTATTGTCATCGAAATGCCCACACCCCACTTGTCTCATTTACTGATTTTGGATGTTGACTGACTACAGTTCCGGTCCTGACTGAAACGGCGCCGGCTATAGTCCAGTGGATTGACCCGTACAGAATGGAAGCACAACATACAAGGTACAAACGATTGTAGAATATAGATTTCCAAAGGATAGAGAGGGTTTCGTGTTTTGTTTGTGTGGATTTTTTGTTTACGTATTTGCTATCTTATAATTACTTTTTGAAATTTCGTGTTTTTCGCACCGTTAACTAATAACTAGCAGAGGGTACAAAAAAATCCGTTGTTTATTAATAGTTGTAGTATGTTTTCCTGTCGATATATGACTTCAAAATAGTAATTGTTCTTAATTTATGTCTCTTATTATTTGTTACTGTAGGTCTGTGCCATGGTCTCACGATGTCGGCTATCTTGTTAACTTTTGTTACCCTCGTCTAACTGAGATATCGCATACACCGCCATAACTGACGGTTCTGGTAGCCCCTGTATTTTGATTGATCAACCACTTAATATTGTACCCGATGACAGATCCAAGGTTCCCTTTGTGATATCCTGTCACCTCATTATCACAGTTAACCTCTTATATGTACACACTCCATTCTTACTCAAGGTGTTAGCCCATAGCTTAAAGGTCCCATGAAATGCAATAGAATTGATGTGGTTTGTGTCAAGTCTCAAAGGAGGGGGCTTGGAAAGGCATTCAATATTGGGTTGGTGATGACATCAATTGGGTGCTATTGATTTTTGAGAGAGTGATAGAATTCCAGGTGCTGTGTGGGAATCATTCATGACACTGACTGAAAATCAATAATGATCCCTAATATGATGTCCCTGGTAGTGTATTCTTTTTTTCTGGCCCTGTTTATTGGAATGAATTTCCCCTAAAAGATTGGAGTAGGTTTATCATCCTCATTTCCTGGGACCTTTAAGTTGTTCTATGTTTACTGTAGACTGGACAAATTCATTGCAAAGTAGCATACAACTGGACATGTCCACTATATCAGAAAATTTACAAGAAGTGATGTTACAACCTAGAATAATTGTTTGAACACTTTGACGATTGTCGGAAAACTGTTCCCCCGTCCCTCAGCATTCTTGCCAATTCCGATCCAACATCGATTGTGTGTTTGGGGAAGACTGGCGTAATAGAGGAGCAACATTTTCCCCATGGAATAAAGTCCCGTGTTCATTTTGTGGTGAAAGTAAGCCACATGTCCTAGACAGTAGATAGCTTCAGGAGGTCAAAAAAGAAACACGAAAAAAACATTTTGCCAAAATTGCAGCTCTATTAGGGGGGTACTTTATATGGCTAATTTTTCAAAATGGCCCCGACAAATGTTAAAAACGCCTAAAATAGGGTAGAAGAACAACAAATTGTGAATTGAAAGCACGCAATGTCTATATAATACACACAGAGTCCCATCAAAACAGGCAAAATAATATGTTTGTTCCACCTGGAACCTTTAGAACATAAGGAAGACATGATTGCCCCCCCCCCATGTTAAAACGTCATAAATAGGCCAAATGAACAAATTTGTTGTGATGAAAGCACAGCAAATGTCTATATATACACACAGAGTCCATCAAAGCATGTAAATAATATGTTTGTATACTGGCACCTTAGCAAACAGCATGAATGGTGTTAACCTTTCTCACTATTGTTCCCGCGTTTGTACTATATACATTTAGTTTTCCTAGGTGTAGCCCTTATGAACACACACCTTCCCATGTGCTTGATTTCACCTGGTTTGTTGGCTTTCAATCACATCGTGTGAATGTTCGTGGGCTACATTCATGTGTCCTTAAACGGAAACGAGAGACGTGCTTATTTCTCAAACCTGGCAAGACATTTTACTAAATACAACTATTTACTTGTTACGTAAGTTTTCTATATCTAATGCATACTGCAATACATGTGCCATCAGAGATGACCGCGGTATAATTTTAAGAAGCCTTTGAGCTACTATTTTGTAACTAGAATGACAGGTCAGTTATCATCTAGCATTTCTTTAATGTCTTGTAAGCTATGCCATCTTATTCCCCATCATCCTCAACACAAACCCAATTCTTGGCAACACGAAGAAATTGCCCTGGTCATCATTGCTCCAAGACGTCCCGAATCCTTGTCGCTGTCCTATTAATGTCCCAAACTTCAATTCAGCCAATTCTTGATGCCTCACGTGGTGTGCAGTACACTTTGCTTTGACGATAACTCTAAGAAAATACACAAATTGTGAGGTCCTTGATACCTATAGTGGCCACTAAACTTCGTAGGGCAATTCTCCTTATGTTAGAAAGTTGCCTTACTGAAATTATCCGCCGATGAGCTGGTGCTCCATTGTGGAACCTCCATACCTGTCATGCCAGTCTGAAGCTCAATGTTTGGTGTTTTGGAAGAGTTTCTGTAATTGTGGAGAATTTTCTCATTGATCATCTGGCGATATTTTTCACCATTAAGATTTCCATTGAAAAACAACAGGGTCCGAAGGGCGTGCATTTCGTAGAAACCTATCAAAAGAGAAATCCGGTGTCCAGCCATTGGCTGGCATTTCTTATGAATCACGTGTGGTCAAGTCAACCCACAATGGCAGCTTATAGGAGTTAATTGTGTCATATGAAAGATGGCAACTATGCATTAAGAGGTACCATATTGCGCAAAATAATCAACCGTGCCCACGAATAAAGCGCACAATTTAATAACACACGATAAAAAACCTACTGTTTCGACCATTATGTGATGACACAATAAGAAATAAAGTACTGGTCGGTGTGAATGGGTCATCCTTTAGATCAAAAAGGTCAACATGCTGCCCCTCTTTGATTCCAGAAAAAGAATGAAACCACTGAAGCACATCGACGCCACAAAAGATTCATCAGCAGACTTGCCCTTGGTCTCATGCTCCTTACCTTACTTACCTTACCTTACCAGCTGATTCAGCTATTTTCCTGCCTTTTTTGCCAAAGTACTGAGTGGTCTTAGAGACAAGGGGCAAGATGTAAATACCTATCCATAATTGACCTTTGCGATTATTTTTCATCATGAACTCCAGATATATTGACAAGTGGAGCATTGAGCCGATGGCGTTCACTGTTTTTAGTGCAAAATTGGGGGCCAATTATGGATAAGGTCTACATCTGCAAATGTTTTGGTATCCAGAATGGTCTAAGATAGGTTGGTCGGCCTTGGCCACATAGCAATGTAGGCGCGCAGAGGGGTAGGCTGCAAAATCGTGAAAAGATTTTAATGTAACGTTAATTCTATCCGAAAGATGGAACTCACCAACACGAAAAGTTCTTATAATTTTTCCATACTTTCAGTCACAATTTGATTAGGCCATTTGAAAACCCTAAATCATCCTACAGCACTAAATGGTTTATGATAGATAGATTTTTACTTTCACCACTAATCATGATCACGAAAGGTCTATATTAGCTACTAATTTGAAGTCATATTTGAAGGCCGTTTTAAATAGGTACCACCCCAAAAAAAAAAAAAAACTGGTCCTCCTACAGGCCCAACATTTTTGAGAAAATGGTTTCCATGTTCTGTGAGATCCCCGAGATATCTAGATAGTCGGTATGTTTTCATCACAAATTCACATGAAACGTTTTTTTTTTTATTTTTGTCATATTTGATATTTTGAACGGGCATTTTGAAAAAAGGGCCTAAAATAACACCCTCCTACCAGGATTATTTGTTTTTTTTGGCTGTATTTTTTTTGGTTCATTATTATTTGAGACCACTGAAGATATTTATTCAGGTTGTTTGCTTAACCACAAAAATCTCGTGAATGCCCTTTTATTTTACCATATTTTAGATCACAGTTCATACTTTTGGGCGTCATTTGAAATAAGACTTAATCACCAACCCTGCTACAACCTGATGATTTTGGCATATTTTTGTCCTATCTTACTTCGAACAACTCCCTGAAGATATCTAGTAGGTGGTTTACTTTTACCACAAAATCAACGTGATGGGACCCTTTTTATTTTACCTTTTGTCATATTTCATACTTTTCGCAGCAATTATTGGAAAAGGGCCACAGCACCCTCCTACATGACTAGATTTACGGCAACGTTTCTTTTCCTTCTCTTTAGTACCCCTGAAGATACATTCAGGTGGCTGCTTTATCACAATATCTACATGAACACTCTTCTCTGTTACTTGCCTGTATGTAGGTCATATGTCATACTTTTGGCGGCCATTTTGAAAAAAATTAAAAGAAAGACGGGCCCTGCGACGGTACCACCTGCTTTTAGTCTGAATTGATCCAAATCTACTAAAAGGTCCAGAAATTGTTTTTCAGGCTAATGGACTAATTAGAGTCATTTTGGGGGATTAATGTCTATCTTGATTTACCTGATAATGCGTATTTTTTCCAATACTGTTGAATAACATTATAAACGTTTTTGGGAATGTCCCCTATCTTAGAGACCACCTTGAAATTGATTTTTGAATAAGATACATGTGCGTAAATCCTGTGCGTAAACTAAAGTTAGAATACGTCCGCTATCACGAGCCATCAGCCCGTCTGGGCAGAGGCCTGCCGACTCCCATCGCCGAGAACCATTCTATGGGGACCATTCATATAGAGCAGGCGTATATGTTTTAAAAGGGAAACCTCCAAGAAATAGTAGGATTCTTAAGTTACGAATTCATGATGGCGAAGCCGAATGCATTTGTACTACGAATCCTCTCTTTCGAGAGAGTTTTCCCTGACTTAAACCATTGCCTCACAATGTAAAATCCATGTCCGTAAACAAACAAGTCGTAAATTTTGCATATTTATCATCCATCACGTGTGTTATTACCGGTATTTAACTGCGTCCGACGGAATTAAAAAAACAAATCCACTAATCCCCTCACGCCTATTGTACCCCATTGTAATCGTCTCCACATGCGATCGGACATAAGTCACTTAGTACCGGACCTAAATAGATCGGTTTTAGTGTTGGATAAAATTTTCCGTGTGGACGCGCGTCGGGTTTAACTCTAATCGGACTAACTTGGCTAAGTCCGACGATTTAAATGCCGAAGAGGAGCAGGGTTAAGTCCGGTTCGTAACTTTATACCGTATAGTAAAGTATTGTGGACGCGTCTTATCGGAACTAACGGTGGCATTTTCGTGTTTTCTGACGTAAAACACGGAAGCAGTGGTGTTAGTCGGGGTGGGCGAAGTGGGGGACTCTCTGGCACCTTGAAAATGGGGAGACATTTTGAGGGCAAGGGAAAAAGGTGGAAAAGGAAAGGGAGAAAGAGTAAAGGAGAAGAGGAGACCAGGGAGAATTGGGTGTTGTGATGTTATGATTACAGCATGGCAGAGGCTGCAAAGACCGTCTCATTTTGCGACTCAAAGAATAAGTCAGCCGGCAAGCGAAGCGAGTAAATTAAACGTTTCCTCCCATCATACATTATTGTGTTTCCAAAATCCTGGATACGCCACTGATTCGGAGGAAAATTAATCTTTGCCTATCCATTGCAAGGGTACTCTACGGTCCTTGCCCGAACTGAATAGAAGTCTAATCACGCGTTTACCCCCTGATGGAAAGCGCTCGTCATTCGGCTGTTTCGAACACTGACCTCTATCATGGATATCCGTCTTGCCCGTAATGGAATAGTCCGCGACTGAAACAACCGGAACTTCCTCCCCAGGCCCATATTGTGTAGGCAGATGGGCGTGCAATTTGAGCAGTTATACAAATATTAGTGATGAAGGGTTTGAACACAATAAAAAAAATGTCTGCAAAAAAGAAAAAAATTGTGTTATAATTATTGTGTGAATATTTTAAGGGAATAACGCTTACAAGATAAGTGCATTTTTACGTATTTAGGGCAAAAAAAATAATTATTCATGGTTGCAGTGCGAATTCTGTCAGAAATGTCACTTAGTAAAATTTGGGACAGACATAATAGAAAGAGACGAAAAGGGACAAAGACAAGGAAACGATAACTAAAGAGCACCATAACACAGAACGAGAGAAAAGCCAAGACAAGGAACAAGCACAGGCGAAGAAAGGAAAACGAGAGAGAATGAAACCGGCCAAAGTCTCAAGATTAATTTTACGTTCCCCACCCATACCCAGACCTCCCTCACTCTCCGAGTCTCGCTTCTCCGTCCCTTGCCTTCCCGCCCCTACAATCCCATCACACTAACCCCCTAACTTCCTCTCTCCCTCCCTTCCCTTCCCTTCCCTTTTCCATTCCTGGCTGCTCCCTTTTTATTATTCCTTCATTGTCTTGTTATTTGTATTTATTCATAATAATAAAGGTTTAAGTTGGGAAGTATTCCTTTACCCATCATTAATCTTCCTGGCATTCAAGCCTTCATTCAAGCGTTTATGTTTATATGCATTTAATCTTAGGTTATAACATGCTCTGCTACTTATTCACTGATTTAATTATTATTTCACATTTTCCTCAGCTTGTTGCATTGCATTTTCAGAAAGTTCTCCTTATTTCAGTATTTTTCTGCAGTGAGGTTTGCCATATTTTATGCACCTTGGAATTCCCAATTCCATACTCATTCCCCTTTTCACACTTCCCGGATCCCATCGCCAGTACCAGGTGCCAACAAGCCCACCTCAACAGTTTAACCACGTGTTATCCCCGAACAATTCCCCCGTCCCTCCCAATTCACCTCCCCCTTCCAACTCCCGCTCCCCTCCCATCCCCTTTCCCATTCCCCTCCCAATCCCTTTCCCGTCCCAGCTCCTACACCTCCTATTCCCCTCTCTCCCGTTCCCCTTCCCAATTCCCACATCCCTCCCTCCTCCCTTCCCCGCCTTTTCTCTTCCCTTCGCCCTTTTGCCATTAATTAACCATTTAAATGGTCATGGTGTTTAGGTTCAGTGCATAAGAAAAACTTATTTCGATAGTAAAGATGTTTTCACATGTTTATTTCAAGGTGTCATCATATTTCTAAAACTTCTTTGGTGAAACTGTTTTATATTAAAACTCCGACAGCCAGTTTGCCATGGACCACTTTACGGGTCAGCTAGTACCGGTATTAGCTTATCGGGACTTAAAGTTATGGAGGATATAAGCGCTAAGACCGTTAAATACGGGTCCACACGAACCAAAATTTAAGTCCGATAGTACTACCGACCCGGATTTAAATCCGATTAGTGCGCGTCACACGGCAACTTTAAGTCCGACGTTTATACCGACCAGCGTTAAAATACCGGTATTTAATGTAGACTTAAGTCCTGACCGTGTGGGACCACGGACTTCTGAAAAGCGTTGAAAAGCTGTTAATTGGCTTTATAAGGATTATTTATCGATCTCCTTTTCGAGTTCAAACACTCCGTACATGGTAGGGATGGCAGATTAAAAATTACTGCAGTCTTTTGCTATGCACATATGTGCGTGTCTTGAAGTCTCAGGTACTCATTCCAGTGAACACGCATGATGGATAACAAGTTTATAAACGGGACAAGATTTACATAATTGGTAATCAATTTCCACCGGGGTATGCAACTTGGATTCACAACCCCATAGTTTTCGGGGAATGCACTGCCCCAGGGAGGGAATGGATGGATTACTACCTGGGATAATTAAGGGAACGATATTATCAATATCAAAGCAGATATCAAGCTAAACTGGGCAATCATACACTGGAAACATATTTAACGACCATCATGAGAGGTTATACAGGGGGGACAAATCAATTTGAAATGTTGAATATTCCCTCGGAGTGATGCAAGGATTACAAACTATAGTTACACACTTGTCCAGATTGCAGGTCTATCGAAGGTGCGTGAAATGTTTTTCATTTTAGACCAAAAAAATTGTTACGGGAGGGTACTCAAAATATGTGACCATACGGGGGACGTGCCGCAATATGGAGTCTCATTTTCAACCGTCTGGTATATGGAAAAGGACCCATTTTTTTACATTTTGCCATTTTAGTTATAGTACAGGTCCATTTCTAAAAATGTGATTTTCAAATTGCTTGGAAAATGAATTCCACATTTTCCTAAATCTGAGGCCAAAACTTTGCTAATAACGTAGACATTTGAGGAAAAAAGGCATATTTGTGTTAAATTTTGGCATAAAAATCTTACATCTCTGGTATAGCTTTAGCTTTTTCACCCAAAAAATTGGTAAAGATGGGTCATCATTTGCCGGACTCTCGGGGGCAAGTCCCTACCCAAAGCAAATTTTCCCGGCCCCCCACCCCCCAAGCTTCAAGCTCACGCTTAACCATAGATTTAAAATTGCGATTTATGGAATTGAATTTTGATAAATGTTTTTTACAGTGTCTTAATCGGGACAGTTAAAAAAATTAGCCAAAAGGGCAAAATAACGTAAACAAAAACATCCAGGTAAGCCACAGACTTTTTGGGACTAAAAAAATAAAAATGAAGGCTGGGGTTTCGGGCAAAAGAAAACGTGAGATAAAAACCCTTTTTGTTGGCCATTACAAGATGAAAATGTTCAATCTAGGTCTTTGTTCGTGTGCTTCGTCAGAATAGTCAATATGGGGAATATCTACTCAAGCAACCCCTACAATTTTTAACCCCATCTGCATCCCCCTAAAAAAGTGTGCAAGGAAAACAATACGTGTTAAATATATATGCTCATCCCCGCCCAATTTGTTTGTTTGACAATCACATTAATCATAAATCATCCGAATTCAAACTCCTTCTCTCCCCTCTTGACCCACACGTCCCAACCATTCCCCCCGCTCTCCTTCTCGATTCACTCTCTCCTACTCCCCCCCCTTCTCTCCCCTTTCCATCGCATTCACCTCTCATCTTCTACCAACGAGTTTCATTGGTTTTAATCCAACCCTTATATCGCACCCCGCTCCGTTTTTGCGCACATCGCTCCTGTCGCCATACCGTTTCTCCTTTTCTTCCACCTACCTCCTTTCCCTTCTTTTGCATTTCCTTCTTTTTTATTCCATGTTCCTTCTATGTAACCGCTGCTATCCGATCACGAGCTATCGATCCCGCTGCTATCCGAATCCGCTGCTCCAGAACTGTCCTCCCTAGATTTTACTAGAATCAGGTCATGCCCTATTCTGGTCCCCAGTGGACAATCAAGGTCACGATTTCTCCAGGCTGCTTACAGAAAGAGATGGAATTTCCGGAAAGCCAAACTGGTCCAAGTGCAAACAACTCACCAGCGAACTCTCTCCATGATGCCAGACCCGGCTTCATCTAAATCAAAACGATTGCGTATTCGATTCTGCTCCAGGCTCAACAAAGAGCTAATGTTCCATTCAGAGGCAGAAGGAATCCCTACACCCCCTGTTGGGACAAGAATGCGACGAGTTATAAAAAGCGTATTGTAATACCAAATGCGATACTGAGAGAATAGCGGGGGGCGACCAGCTACTGGATCTGCATGGCCAAAAAAGAGGGACGCACAAGATGGGAGGAGGAGATATCCAATATCAACTGTACCCACTCAAGCTGCAAAGACCCGGAACGCCATCAACAAGCTCACCGGGGCGTAGCTGTTCCAGCTAAAGCCAGTGTCCTGTCTCTGCAAATAATCCATCGTTCAGGGACTTGTCACAAATGGAAAGTGGCAAGACCACACTCCACAGGCGAAGCCCACCTTCGTGCTGTTAATGCCAGAGATAAACAGGCTTCTACAAAACTCTCCCACCGTAAGCCCCCATGTCCCAACCATTCACCTCGATGAGATCACCGAAGCAATTGAAGTTCTCAAGGGGAATGGGAAAAAGCTCCTGGCAATGAAAAACATCCATACATAATTCTAGAAGAATATGGCACCCGAAGCTGTTGCGATGGCTCCAACTCTTCCTTTCTACTTGCATGGGAACCTCAACTATTCCCTCCAGCTGGAAGAACTTCAAAAGGGTCATTGGCAATCCTGAAGCCAAGAAACCAGCAAAAATGAACACCAAGAGTTACCGACCCATCTCGCTACTATCTCACCTCTATAAGCTCTGAGCGACTGATACTCGGCAAGATCAATGATACGGTCGAGGGCCAAATTTACCCCCCACCCCAGCTGGATTTCGAAGAGGTAAAACAACAACAGATCAGATAGCAAGACTTGTCAATTATATCGAGACAGCCTTCAAGAGAAAGCAGAAGTTTGGAGCAGTTCTTTCATGACCTAAATGTGAAGTACGTACAGTCTGGAAACCGAGGTTCCTCTACCTCAAGCCTACTCAAAATCTTCCCTGAGTCAAGCTTGTCAAGTTCATATTCTGCTCAGTCCAAGGGGAACAGATCTTTCGTCCTGGAGGACTTCAAAATGGGCCAACGCAGTAGTAAAAGCGCAAACTTCGGGAATGGGTGTGCCACAAGGTTCTGTCCTGGCACCTGGAGGTCTCTCTTCAACTTCTACGTCTCAGATATGCCAAAATGCCAAAGGGGGATTGTTCGCAGTACTCTACGCAGACGGGGACACGGCACTTGGAAATAGCTGCTGATTCCTTTGAGTCCTTAGAAACCAGTGTTGCAGGAAAAAGACCTATCACTGTAAAGGCCAATTCTTCCACGATTGAACTTGAAACTCCAGCAAACACCAAGAACGTAAAGGCTCTGTTTTCCACCGTGCAAATCGATGTGCAAAAAGAGAACTTTACATCACTCTAGATGGAGAAAAAACTGTCATCTGACCCAAACAGGAAGTACCTTGGCGTCACAAGGGACCGCCAAGCTACTTTCTCAAACCACACCAAGCAGTACGCTGCCAAGGACGCAGTATCGTGTTTTCAAACTTCCTACGAAGGCTCGCAGGGGAACGGGATGGGTGGCAATTCCTTTGGAACCCCTTACATACATTTTTTTCAACTGTTGCCTTGCATACTCCCACTGCTGAATACGCTGCCACAGTATTGAGTCACAGCGTACATTCACACCAAAGATTGATGTCGTTGAATGCTGCATGAGAATTGGTATGGTTGCCTTGGCGGAAAACGATGTAGAAATTAAATTCCCAAATTCTGTCGGCATAAGCTCCTGCAAACCTTAGGAAGAACCTTCACGACGATCAAGCACGCCAAGAAATGTGATGAACCTGGTAGGCTTAATCCCACCACCAACACACTTTGAGGATAGGAGAATTCCACGGAATCACTTTCTTACCCAATCCATGACACTTGCAGTCCAAAGTATCCCCTATCGATAATCTTGGATCAATGACCAGATGGATGACCAATGGTCATCCTCTACTTGATCTAAAAGCAGGTTGTGGACAGCCCATCTAGCAGCCCAAAGGCGGTGACCTTGATGGAAAGCATGGGTCAAACCTCAAACAGACTTCAAAACTGGCGTTGGTCGTCCAACGGGAACTTCCTTCACAAAGATCGGAGTAGAACCAACACCAAACTGCGATTGTGGAGAGTCACAAAACCATTAGCCAAATCATAGAGGACTGTGAGGTTTACAATCCCCAAGAGACTTCCCAGGCCTGATCAAACTGGATGATGAAACACTATCAGCTGGTAAAGCCGGATCTTCCATGTGATTTTGGACTTGCACGAAGAACGAAAACGAATTAATACTCATATGGCTAAACAAAAATGATTGAAAAAAAATATCAATATTAATCACTCATTGACATGGTAAAAGTGCAGTTTCAATTTCTTAAACGATATCTATTAAACACGAGGCCTAAACAATAACCGAACTGTACCTGATTACATTACAAGTGAAAAACAAGAATTAATCCGCATTTAAGAAATTAATAAGTCGCAATTCCATATGAAGTAAATGAAATTCCAAGCATAGGCTTAACAAATGTAAATCACCATACAGTAGAAAAAAAAATTTTAAAGATTGGACAATAAGTCATAAAATACAAAAACAAAATCAAAAAAATTATATAAATATATATATATAAGGGCCCAAAACAAAGACAACCAAAAAGTATGTTACATTTGGAAAAATTACCTACCAAACATGCCAGGCCTGAAATAAGTTGAAGGACATTTATGAAATGGTATTGAAATAGATCAACCATAGATTATATCACCAAAAATATGTGAATTTTAAAAATCAAACATGTTAACACGGAGGCATAAGTTTAAAAAAAAAAAAAAAACACGTGTACAAAAAAATAATAAAAAGTTACAACAAAAACTTCAGAAACAAACAAAAAAAATTGTATCCCAAGGTTCGTATTTCACAGATTTCGTTTATTAATTTTGTGGAACCCATTATATATCGTTAACATGGATACCCGAAATCTACACTAGACATTGGGACAGAAGAGTCGTAAGAAATTAGGACCACGGTTTGGTTAAATAGAGTGACGTTCACGGCAATGGTTTAAGGGCAAGAAAGTCGGTGGTCCAAAAAATAGCGTATGTCGCATTAGCGAAAATTGTTAATGTGCTTCTATATCTTCTCAGATCTTTGTGTCCTTTGTTAATAATCGTCGTTTCTAGAGAGAATATGTCGAAATATCGAAATTTAATGTGTAAACTTGGCTATTCTTAAATGTAACTCATGTAATATACTTGGAGGTGGTAATCCTACATGTACAACGTTCTTGTAACATTTCCATATACTGCTTTATGCAAAAACGATGCGCGACATATGAAACTACTTTAGTCTTTCGAATCTTTAGTATGGTAAGATTTGCATTTTCAGCGATTATGCATGATCTTCATTCTAGGTAAACAAAGGAGAGGGACGCCGGTTTCACAAATGTGACCGGTATCGTGACTCAATATACTCGGTTAATTCATCGTAGGGAGTAAATCCTATAAAATTACTCGGAGCTGTTCTGATCATCCCATGTCTTTGGATGAAAGTGAAAAGAATTTAAAATGTCTTGGTCTTCTGTCTAGAGAACATTTGGTAAGTGATTTGAAACTAAATTTCCCTGGTAATATAAGGTATGTAGCCTACTCGGATAAAAGGGCACGGGAAAGACGTTTACTTAACGTTTCCCTAACAGGTTGATTCATGCTGAACTTTCATGAAATGCATAGCATGCTAGCAAGACGTACGTTTCTGAACTCCTTCTCAGGATTCTTCATCAGTTGCCACCTGCTGAGGTCAGGATCTCTCCCGACCCATGCTTAGAATTAAGTAAGGCCCCAAAACGGACTTATACATCAGTTTGACTGTGCCAATTTGGAATTGTTCATTTTAGAGTGCAAACCCAAAATTCGTGTTTGCACCTCGGTGAGCTGACTAGCTACCCGGAAAAACGTATAAAGCCAGTTGCGATGCCCGCTTTCTGTGCCTCGGTTTAACTTTTGTTTCATCTAACCGGAGGGGGGAACACTCACTTCCTGACTGGATGTGTGGTGACTTCATGACGCAGAAGTTCATGAAGATTTTGAAAGCTCTTAAAACGCCCTTTAGTGGTCAATCGTCCGGCTCACATGTCCGACTACATAGGCCTATAAATCTAAACTTCCGAGTCACTTTTCTTGACTCCAAAAATACGACGACTTCCCTCTTTACGAATCTTTTCCAAATAATGATGTCGTTGATTGTGGGTGGAGAATTAGATCGTTCATATTTTAGTTACTACTTGCATTATTCAATGACGCTACTCTATGCACAAGCTTTGCCTTGAGAGTAAACATACAAATTTAAATATACTCTTGTTTAGTTGTGCCTTAAAGGTGCGACGAAGATTTCACATACCGGTGTCCCTTAACAAATCGAAAGTACTTTTTTGCCCTTATATACGCTTTCCATCAAAACATCCCTCTGCCAAGGATTAGCTGAAATGTTTCTTTTGGTACAAAATATGTGAATTTCTAATTCGTAAGGCGCGAATCCGAAAATGCAGCTATGTTTTACATTGAAATATAGCAAATCAAAATCATCACCTTTCTCTCTTTTTAAGCCATTTCTGTGGCCAAATATAAACAAATTAATAAATCTATTGAGTGTCATTCTATATGAAATTGACTATAGACACAATATTTTGTGCCTCAAATCTACTCGTTTGCACTTTAAAAGTAGCGTACATAGCACTTTTATTCACTCTAATACAATCCTCTTTTCTATAGAGTGACGCGCGTAAGACGCAAAACCCTTAATGAATTATCTCTCCGGTCGGTCTTAGAGCATCATTTTATAACGCCTGGCGTTGCGTGGGGAGTATGCTTGATTGGTCGTAAAGAGCATTGTTAAGGTTGTGTATGCTCGTAAATAGCCAATCACGGGAACAATAATAACCAGTCACGAATCTCATGCAAATTTTGGTGATGTCGTATATGTGACAATAGCCATTTCGTCATATTCTCTATAGAACGACGATATATTAACAAAGGACACAAAGATCTAAGAAAATGATAGCAGCACATTAACAATTTGGCTAATGCGACATACGCTATTTTGGGACCACCGACTTTTCTTGCCATATACTCTGCTCTATATAATGTGTCACCAGAGAATGTTTCTCGGCGATGGGATCGTCTGGCTCTGCCCAGCCGGCTGATGGCCCGTGTTTTTTTGATAGCGGATGTTTCTAACTTAGTTTGCGCACATGATTCTACGCACATGTTATCTTATTCAACAATCACTTTCAAGTGGTCTAAGATGGACTACTTTCCCAAAACGTTATAATGTTCCACATAGTGCAAATACGAATTATCAGGTATTCAAGTAGAATTATCCCCAAAATTACCCAATTTTAGTTCCATAGCCTTGGAAAAACAATTTCTGGACCGTTTTACTAGATTTGAGATCAAATTCAGACTAAAAGCAAGTACCTGTCCAGGGCCCGTCCCCCTTTCTTTTCAAAATGCTATCAACCACCCCGCATTACCTCAAGTTTTGCAAACCATTTTGTTGTCCATGTTCTTTTAAGGAGACCCCCCCCCGCCCCCCAAAAAAACATATAGACAGGTTGTGTGCTTTCACACCACAAATCAAAATGAACGCTCTCTTATTTTAAATCACATTTTAGGACATATTTGCTTCTTTGGCGTCCATTTTTGAAAAGGGACCATAAAACCACCCTCCCACATGAAACTACATTTTGCCATAATGAGTTTTCCATGTTCCCCTTAGACCCCCTGAAGATATCTAGACCGGTGTTTGCTTTCACACACATCACATTAATGCCTTCCTATATTATCAAATTTCATGCTTTTGGCGCCATTTTGAAAAGGGCCATAAACCCCCCTCCTACATGACTACAATTTGGCAACATATTAGTTTTTATGTCCTTTAAACCCCTGAATATATCTAGAGCAGGTTTGTTTGCTTTCAGCACAAAATCAAATGATGCCTTCTTATTTTATCACATATTAGGAACATATTTTCACGCTTTTTAAAAAGGGCATAAACACCCTCCTACAGAAACACATTTTTTGGCAACATGGTTTTTTCTCATGTTCTTTTAGACCCCCTTGAAGATATCCAGACAGGTCGTTTTGCTTTTCCACCACAAAATGCACACGGGACTTCAGCTGGCTCCCCACTAATAGTTGAAGTGGAAGGTTGGGGCTTTCATTAGAGATTAAGCAGGGGCGTGGAGGGTTTCTTAGACTCTTGTTCCCGCGTGAGCAATGTAGCAATGACCGGTATTTTTCCTACACAAAAGGTTTTTAATAACTACTTTTGGTATTTGATTATCAGGAATAACATAGTCAAATCTAAGGGAAATCTCACACTGGAAAGTGTAGAAATAAGGGGTAAAGTTTGTACATGGTACAAATGTTCACATGGTTTGAAATCTCATTTATTCCCTATTACTAACCTTCAAAAAAGAAATTAGTTTTGCTATTTACTTATGTTTTGGTACGAGTGTTGCCTAATATAAAAGTCGCCTAGGGAAAATTTGAGAAATGGTGGCGATTTTGTAAACTGGTCTTAAAAGTGTTCAGGGTTCACAATTAAGAAAATGTTAACTGATTCGGGGTTTGAAATTTCAATATTGACTTTTTCTATCTTTGGCTTGTAGCTTCCATAGGCCCAAAACAGCCTGGCCATATTTTGCATTCTAATTTAAATAACTGTGTATCTAATGTGTATGTATGAATGTCCAGCTAGATAGACTTAACAACTGCTAACAACTTTTAAAAAACATCCAAGGATTTTGAAAATTTTAACCCCACACACAATTTTGTGACCTGGAAGACCTTTACCCTTCTCCGAAGGTAAAGGGAACGGACATGTATATACATGACTTATTGCCCATCTCCTCTTACGAACGTTTGGGCAGACTTCCACATATAATGTGGCTTCCCCCCAACATCACCGAGACCAATTTATATACCTGGGTAGAGAGGAGAACGAGGTATACGCCTTACTCAGGGCAAACACTTAGCTACAGCGGGGGCCCGAACCCACAGCCTTAATGACGTGCGGATGGGACGCTTTTATATCCCGGACGCACATGTACCTTATAACAATCAACTACAACCCACAGATAGAGGCCAACTGTTTTTGAACTATTCTGACCCTGTTTGACCCTGTGAAACAGTTCCCGCTTTATACCGCTTTTCAGTTGGTAGATTTTATTGGATTTTTAGTATCTTATTCCAAATTCAACGAATACAAATTTCTTCTGCTTTGAACGTTTTGGGAAATTTTTTTGTCAAAGAGGACATATATACAAAGGCCCATGTACAGACACCTTCGACTTATCCTGTTGCGTGTAACAAAAGCTGCTCGACGCATATTAACCCTATCAACTAATGAGCTGAAGGTTAAGAAAATGCATTAAGTCCAGGATGCAGCATTGACGTCATCGTTACCAACATTCATATGGGCACGAATTTGCTGGCCGGGCCAGCGACGCCCTCGTGGCTTGCCATCCCTCTCATGTGAATGGTGCGCCGAGACCCGGTTTCGAATCCACCCCGGCCGTCCAATTCTTCCTTTAGCTTCATATCAGGTTACCCCTTCCTCTCTGGAGCAACTAAAAGGTTGGTTTTAGGGTTAAAGAAGAACCCTAATTTTCATCATCCCCGGGATGTATTAACACCCGACGTCCAGAAGAAGCAGAATTTTACTCTTACTACAAGAAGAATTATTGGAGGAGGAGCCAAAATTGAATGTTGTCAATGGTGACTCGTACAAAATTAAAACAGTGAAAATACAACAGAAATGTTAGTGCAATTTACCCATCTGTGCGCAGCAACAATTAAAACCAGATTGCGAGGTATCCATACGGTTGTTATGTTGTTATTACCGTATATATGGTTTTGCGTGGTAACACCCGCAGTAAACACATGCATGCCAAGGTCACAAATGCTTTTTATACACAAACAACGGATCATTGCACAAATTATCACAAATTCATAAGAAAAATAATTATTTATAAATATTGATCAAATTATGGTCAAGAATTCCCCGGAATGTCCAGAGCACCGTTATGTGAACACACTCGTAAACGGAAATCTGGCTGCGTCGTCTGAGGTACGGAGTACCACAAGGACCGCAGCAGTTGACAGAAGTAGAAAAGCCACACTCACTTGCAGATAGGGCCCTACTTGCAGCATATCGCAAGACGTGGAGACTGAAGAGAGCGACGAAGCCAAGAGACCACCGCTACTGCCGTCTACCTCAACACCAAAGAGACCATCGCCAGCTTCAAATGAATCTCAATGGAGCGCCTCTACCATACAATCCTACCCAAACCTCTTGGGAGGGAAGCTTGACCGGAAAGCGTAATTACAGGCAGCATCTCGAGTCCGTATGCGCCAAGGTATTTCGAGGAATAACCTCCTGTGCCGACTTGCTGGGATATTCATGGGGTGCAGGCCAACGACACAAACGCAACACCGCCTGGCTTGGGTATACAGCACTGCTGATTATGCAGACCCAAGATGGTTGAACAGCTCTCACCAAAGAAGATGGACACCAGTACTCAACGAGCCTTGGAACCATACTGGTTGCCTGCGTCCGACCACATTCAGGCTTTGCACCGGCCGTACTTCCGGAGAGAACACCAAAACGCCACAAACTAGTGAATAAGGCCCTGTTGGCAACAAGCACCTGCGGCATAACACTGTCAAAGAATCTCACCAGCTCGGTAGACAGGGACTGCGCTATCGCCGACCTTTCGACGACACGCTGCTAAATCTCCAGTTCCCCTTCAACATCCTACAGACATGGAATACATGCCTGGCTAGATTACTCCAAACCAGATCACTTCTATTACACCTAAGAAGAACGACCACATTGGAAGTAATCTCCAACGCAAGGAATGGGTCCCCGTAAAACCGGATTCGCACAGGAGTAGGTCGCTTTAACAGCAATATGCACCATGGTGGACTGCGGCCATCGCCAGCTGCCAATGTGGTTCTCCACATAAAGACGCGGATTCACATTTCTCAATGAGTTGCCCTAACCTTTCGCCCACGGTGGACACAGATTTCTCAAACGCCATTCAATCAACAGTGAGCTGTCTCATACGTTGCAACAGAATAGCTGCTGCCTCAACGCAAGCAGAAAGGAAGAACGGTAATCAATGATGAAATAACTAATAATAATAATTAACAGCACACTTTATCAGAAGTTGCCCCT
>JAMKCH010043209.1:0-47056 GCA_023653785.1 Ophioderma brevispina
CCTGTGTGATAAAGAAATAACCGGGAACAGCCAGAGGCCTTGACGTACTCATGCACTGTATTAATCGCTCGGCGACTTCATGGATTTAGTACTTGCGCCTAAGAGCATTGGTTAGTAAGGCGATTGACTGCGCTGAAGAATCGATTTGGACTTCTGCTATTCTAGGTTTACAGAGTGACAAACTAATGGTGTGGGAAACTAGTTTTTTTAGAAGTGCACTTTCTCCTTAAAGGGAGCATTTCGTGATCCACAGCCTCGTCCCCCAACTTACCTCAAAAAAGTTGAGATTTTTATATCATCTGACTTGTTCTGAGCATTGTATGTGTGTCTAATCGAGGGCTTAAATGTGGGATCCACTCTGTAAAAAAAACTCATTAATTTATATTTTTCTGTCTGTAAAAGGGGCAGGAGAAAGAATACAACACAGAAAGCCTATGGGGCTCTGTGGTACAAGCAGTTGCCCAAGTAACATTTAAAACACCACAGTCAACATCAACTGTAATGTGAAATGACCTTTTCTAAGGAACTATAGGAACATAAACAAAATGTTTGTATAGTAACATTACAAAAGGTCCATGAACCTTTGATGCCTTGCAAACTAACGAAAGTGATTGGTTATTAATACAAGTGTCTAGTGAAACATAGTGTTCAATGCTTAAATGAACAACCAAAGAGAATTCTCTAATGGGCTTGTTATCAAACCTGTACAAGCTAACAATAGGATGGAGTTTGTTCCAAAAGTACCCTATGCACCACTATCTTGTCAAGGAAATACTAAAGCGATCATGCTGCAGCTAAGGTTTCACAAGGGGGTTTATTTGGTTTATTAATGGCCAGGGCTTACAAGAAAGCATGTCTCCTGTCTAGCACCAATTGGTCTCCCAGAAATGTTAGGAAGAGACTACGATTACTCTATATTTTAATATGCAACAGACATTATGTTTGATGTATGAGGATAAATGTATCGGGTTTGGTTTAAAGTTTAATTAACGGTTCTCATTTGAAGGGTGTTAAGCCGGGTTACAACCGGGTTCAACCAAGTTTCGTAAGAAGAACATATTATGCCTACTCTACCTGACCTTCAACGGCCTGATCCACACAAATGTTATTTGCAGCAACAGAAACCCCACTTATCACTGAAAAAAATCTAGACAACCGTCATAGCTTGGTTTCTTGCATTGCGCCTGATGAGATCGCACAGCAACTTACTGGGCAATAATCGAATTCGAATGTTTCTGAATGAGCTGGTAAGACGTGGTTGTGGAAGACTACGAATTTGCGAGTTTTTCACCCTGACAGTTCTTGCCAAAACAGAAATCTTGCGGCGGCCTCAACTTATAATATCTCTTAGAATATGGCTTTGCAGCAAGAGTGTAGAGGATAGTAGCAGGATTTTTCTCAAAACAATGACATTTTGGTCCCCATGGGGTTCCTCATCTATCGATCGATCGTGACAAGCCCAAGTGAAAAATTATGGTTCCACCTTGTGTTACCCCCCCCGTAACTTCCACGTTAGAAGATACCTACGGTCGGGGGGAAATCCCACTGACCCAAGCTGTTAGGGGGTTTTACAGTTTGGTCTGGCCTCCGATTACAACAGTCTGCTGATTCCCTTAAGCAATTTTCATGGTTTGTTAATCATGCTCTGCCTGGGCTTAAGCAGTTGCGGAATATTGCTGAGAGCTTTGACAGCACAGGGACATAAGAACATCCCTAATGCAGTGGGCACACCAGCAAACCCGGCTGCTAAGTCAATGATGTACGACGTGTGTAGCAGAGTTTTGTGTACGGCACGCAGGGACTACATGGTAACTACTTTCAGTCAGGCACACGTTGCTTACAGTAAAGGGCCTAAAGAAGCCAAAAGATGTGTACTCTTAACTATCCAAATTTTTGTTTTTTTGAAAAAAAGCTTTCCAATGGCAGCGCTCAGGGTGTCAGCACTTTTCTGAGTACTGTCCAATTCCTAGGTTGTTATTCCTAGGTTGGCCTTAGGGATCACCTAGAGTCATTTCTTAAAATGTAAAACATGCTGCTACTTTCACAATAGGTGTGCTGATAAATGTAACCTTACACACCTGCTTCAGGGATGTTACTAGTTTCTATTAGAGTGTTTAAGGGTCAAAGGTCAATATTAGGTCAATTATGAAATGTGCCCAGGCAGGTGACAATGTGTACAAATGGCCCATAGACAATGATCTTGATAGTGTAGCGCCACCAATTCGATAAAAAAAGCTACATAATTAGCTAATAATTTAAGCAGTATGACGTATGATGACGTAGACTAGCGCTACAGCGCCACATATGGACCGACGAGCGATAAGCTACAGGATTCATGCAGTAGGCCTCCACTTCTTGATCGATTGTCCTGTCCGATTTAATAGGATACCTGATGTCCCAAATGACAAATATAGCTTTCTTGGTCATGCTCTATGCACATCCTTGATTTCATCTAGTAACTCACGATTCCAATTGGCCTATATCTTGATGTACTTGTGTTTGAAATAAGTGGAGTGCAGTTTGTTCATAAAATGAAAATATAATGTCCATGGCTGCATCGCTTGAGCTATTACAGGCCATTGCACCCATTGGTGTACACAATAAAGATACTATGATGGAATAAAATACACAACAGCCACTGGGTTACAGTAAGCTGTTGTTTCTTTTGTTTAATTGCACGGGTATAATATACAAATCATTGTTAATTAGAGAATTTTAGACCTACAAAGTATCATGTTTATTTACTAAGATCATTTATGCCGAACATTTAATTTTACTGACTTCGAATGTGCATGGTGGGTCTCAAGGGACTTGGTTAGGACACAAATTAGGGACATGGGGGACACTGCAGTTACAAGACCCCAAGAAAAGTGAGAAGTTAGGTGGAAATTCCTATGAAAGCTGTGGAATTGGGGAGGATTACCAGCATGGGAACAGGTAAAAGCAATATTTTCAACGTACAAATTTTCTTGCATAAAAATAATTTTAACTAACTCTGTCCAGCTCGAAGTACGAAGTAGCAACCTGGGCGTATATATTGTACCAACTTAGCGCGCGCTAGGCAAAGCACAGGCGCCTGTAAACTAAAAGGGCACTGGGTATACGCGCACGTCGTTACTTCATACTTCGACAGACAAAGTATATGCAGGTAGTGTTTTGGGACTTTTGGCGGACGATGTCTGTGTGGGTATGGGTTTGCAATTGGTCACTACTGTACTTTTGAGGCATTTTTGGTGAGATGATAATCTGATTGGCGTTTTGGGTGGAATGGAAAGGGACCGAGAGGGGGTGTCTTCATGTGGTTATAACTAACAATTCTAGATAATGTAAGTCTTGTGGCACTGAATGAGCTTGTGCACAGCTGTTTGACCCCAGGCAAATGTCTCTTTTATTTTTAGAGCAATTTTCAGCAATGGCGACGCAATTTGGACAACTGCATTGAATAGGACATGCAAGAAGCTATTAACTCTGAAAAAAACCAGCAAACCATCGCAGGAATCTGGAATATAGGAATACGAAGGTCATGATTTTGTATGTTAAGTGCCCCTCAAGCTTATTCCCCATAAAAAGAATGTAAAAACTAGAGTTTTATGAAAAAATCATATTTGCCCGCAATGAAATTTCATCACATTTGCACAAGATTGTAGTTAGTGGAATAATAATCCAAATTAGTTTCAAAATGTTGCAGTTGATATTTTTTGTTTTATTGCTCAATTTTATCTTTAAAATGAGCATTAAAGTCGTTGTGTGTCGCCACATGTGGCCGCCCTTATATCTACAACAGAAGGAATATATATTAATCTTTAGAGAGGAAGGTCGGCTAGCGTCCCTAACCTTGCATATTGTACTTTGTCTTTTTATTTGAAGGAGTCAGTAGCTCTTGAAATGGTTCTTTAGTTTTTGTGATTGTGCCATCGAAGAACTATTCAAGCAGCCACTGACCAAAAGATTTGGCATAATAGCATGTTTGATGTGAATTCTGACAAATGGCCAGCTATTGCAATTCAACCTTCTTGCATGTTTTAAAATAAAAATCAGGTAAAATGTCCTCAATGATTTAGCTGGGAATTATCCATGATCTTGATCTTAAATAACCATGTTTGTAATGGAACAAGGGATCCATTAATCTCAAATAGCCCAGTGAGTACATGTACAGTAGAATTTTGTTTCCTCAAGCTTTTTATAAATTGACTTTGTTTTACTTTGAAGATTGCGGTTATATTTTTAAAGCAATATTAGCAATTTTGTTGAAGAGTGCCCCCAATTTTCAAAAAACTGAGCATTTTACATGGTTGCATTGGTTGAACTGCTAGTAAAAACTATATCTGTGACTGGTTAAGCTCGAAATTGTCTGTGTGTCAAAAACGAGGAATAGATTTTTGTATTATTATCGGGAATCCCGACAACCATTTCAAGGCTACTGAAAAACGGCCTTCCAATGTGAAAAGACGGGCAAAAATGCGCATGTAAAGTGTAATCGCTCATCCATAGTTGTTTTATGTGTTCAGGCAAGTAAAGTTTGTAAAGTTAGCAGGTTATTTCTCAAGGTGGCACTATTTCCATCATGGACGGAACATAAACGAAAAGAATTTTCAGCTCTGCCGTTAAGTCCAATCTGGGATCCCAATCTAATTACAAAATCGCTTTATTGTATGATAAATAGCTTTTAGCATTCTCGTTGCAGGTATAGTTCCTGGACCAATTACCAACGTAACTGTGCCAAAATATGCAAATTGGTGAAAATTGGGGGCATCTTCCAAAAAATGTTGCCATATTGCTTTTAAGGCACATAAAAAAAGAGGAAAGTTTGAAATCACACTGGGTCACATCACATATGCCAATTAACTCTTGGCTATAAAACTGCGTAAATTATGCTAAGAGTTAAAAATATAGAGTTATATTGTGGAACTGACGGTAAGCATGCAATCAGACAACTATTACGACCAAAGTCTTAAAGCAATAGCCAGCACATTTTTTGAGAGGGCCCCCATTTTCAAAATTTGATATTTTTGACAAAGTTATGTGGTAATCGTCTAGGAAACTACCCTGCGAACGAATGAATGCTCAAAAAGGCGTATTTATCATAAATAGTGCATTTTGTAATTAGAATTGGGGATCCCTGCTATTATTTCTTAACGGCAGAGCTGGAAATGCTTAATGCACTTTCAATTTCAATCCAGGCCCTGGGGGTCCCGGGGACTTAGCCGGGACTAGCCGGACTGCAATTTTGCTGTGTCGACACACCGCCTTTGTCCCCGCTCAAGTAGCACGAAATCCCGGATAGCCAGGCTTACATTTTTTGTACATTCCCCCGCTATGTCCGGCCCTACTAGCCGGGCTTCGGTGGTGTGGACAATCCCACCGTATTTTCTTGGCCAATGGGGGCGGGGAATGCTTTAAAACTCTGTACAATCCAGGCTCGGTCCCCCGGCTATGCGACAACAGGTCTACATTTTGGTCCCCGGTAAAGTGTCAGAACCGAGCCGAAATTCACCAACATCGGAAGTATGTTGAGAAACAAACCTCGTTTAGTTGGTTTGGTAAAAAAAAATCCACATTATCAATGGCGATATCAGACCGCTAAACCATAGAGGTAGTAATAATATCTAAACTGCATCTATTGCCACGGAAAACTTAGCCAAACAACAAGATCATCATGGAGATTGTCGTTTTGTCGGCCCCTACTCTGTGATAGTGACTTGGTAAAAACTTGAAATATGCCAATGCCGTACCTCTGTCAGTGGTATCAATTATTGCGACCATGCCCAGGGGGGGGGGGAGGCCACTCAAGCATCTTTGTTGTGAATGCTATGATGGATTTGCATATATGCCGCAATAACAACAAGCGAAAAACGTGCATTATAAACACAATTATTTTGTAGGTGCCAATCACCATTTTGGATCCATTGCAAATGTTCATTGACTACTCCCCCCATTTTTGGGAGGACGGTTGACAATCTTTCTACAAAATCTCGAAACACAACAATCCCTATAACAACAAGTTTCATTCTTATCCTAAATTGAGTTGATTTTCCATGTAGTTTCGTGAAAGAAAAGAAGATTTTGTGGCAGTTCCCATACGTTACTTGGGGCCGACAATTGCGAGCTTATCCTCATAGTGAGATCACGCCCCATGCGTGAGGAGTTGACAACCCATGAATTATTTTACCTCTGTGTATTACAACACCTCCTGTTTCAAGAGGATTGCCAGCTCGTGCGCATTTGAAATCAGGGCGGATTTAAGAAGTCAGAAGTTCAGGCAGCTGCGAGAGCAGGGGCCCCCTAAATTAACTGCTCTCAGGCCTCCCTCAGACACCCTCTAGTCGCCCTAAAAGTGAAACATTGAGCTGCGACAAAGCCGACGCTATAAAGGGCCCCACCTCAAGCTGCAGAGGGCCCTTTTCCTTTATATCCACCACTGTTTGAAATGGGTTGTTATTTACACCATGGTTACAAGAAAGTTTGGTTGAGTATTTTCGTATTTATTTTTTTCTAAATTTATTTGTTTTAAACTTTTTAAGGAGTTTTATTCAATGAAATAAATTAATAAACTTCCTTAGTGAGCTGAGTCTGTTGTGATTTTTAAGGCGAAAAGTAGATAAATATGGACAAGGTATATTTCTAGGGCCTGAGTGGAAAAGGGAAAGTTTATTTTTCATTACTGAAGTTGTAATACTACTGGTACCCAAATTATGAGAAGAAAGAAAAAGCGAAAAACAGTTATTTGGGGTAAATTTTTAAATTAAAGACACGTTTAGTACATATTTGATTTTCTGAAAACATTGTGTTCGCTTGATAAAAAAGTTAAACCATTCCAAGGCTTTATTACGAAGCCAAACCAAACCACTACAATATTAACATGGTACAATTTTACATAAATCTTTCTTCACATTTCCCATAAAGAAAGGACCATTTATGTGATATTTGTTATATTTTTTTTAGATTATTGATGCAATCATCTTCAATTCCCCCTCCCCCCCCCTGTTCTCTAAATGTTAGACCCGAGGACCGGGGACCTCAGCTCGGCGCGCGCCTTTGCGGTTACAATAAACAAAAAATTGACAGTGAAGTTGACATTACGCAGGAGCCTGGACAGGCGGTTTGTACTCTGCTACCTGAACGGCGACCGTGGCGGTTCAAAAAACTTTGCATGATCGAAAGTGGAAAATTTGAATGGGAATAATAACACTGCCAAAAAGACAAGTTCGGAAATAGCGATTACATTTAATTTGGTTTAATCGGAACTGTGCGGCAGTTGTGTGTAAAGTATTTGAGCTAACAGAATGTATTTCAGAGCATTTATTTGTTCCATAGCGATCAATATTTTCATTTCATATTAAAAGCCGCGATTTCTATTCCGCGTTTTATGCAATGAAGGAAATGAAAATATTCTTGGCATTAGCAAGAAATATCAAATAGCTTTCACTACTTTTTTACGGTGATTTTATTGATTAAATGAATCAGACAAAACTTCTAGTAATTTCTTGTGATACAGGTGATATTATGGTTTTTTTAAAACATTCCTGTGATTTTTGAGTTTTTCTGGCGATTTTACGTTGCACACAAATATCGCCTCACTCGGATTAGTTGATATCTCGACCGGGCGAAACGTGCGTGGTGTACTTGTATAAGCTTGCATTTCACGACATGGAAGAGATCGGATCAATTATAGCTATATAAAAATGGTGATATACTACAGTTTTGACGGGCGATACTGGTCACTGATACAACCTGGTTTTATACGGTTTGAAAAATTTTTGTACCTCCGGCTTAAGTCCCAAGCTATCATCAATGATTGTCCCGGCAGGGCGGGACAAGCTAACGTACATTCCTGGCCAAGTCCCCGGCTAACATCCCGGCTTGCGGGCAATACTTGTTGTACATGCGTATGTCCAGAAGATACCGATATGGCCCGGGACCCCAGGGCGGGATTGAAAATGACAGGCATAAGGTATGCACGTCAGTGATGGAAAATAGTGCCACCTCAAGAAAATGACCTTTAACTTGACTTGCCCCCTTTGAGGACCAATAAAACAGCTAATGGATGAGATAGTATGTGCATCAGGCGCTTATCCGGTCTATTTCATATTGGAATGACAGTTTCAGCAGCCAGATGAATTATTATCTGAGATCTCCGACGTTAATATTTAATTACAAAATTCCTCATTTCGGGACATATAGACCATTTTAAAGCTAACATTCAAGGTTATAGTTTACTAGCCAGTTACCATGCAAACGTGTAAAAATCTCAAAATTTTTAGAAAAAATTGGGGGCGTTCTTCAAAAACATGTGCTATTATTGACTTTTAAACAAATTGGAGCAAATACAGCAGAGTAAACTAAACACTTACAATATGTTGTTTTTCACATGCCAAAACTCCATACGCTGACTTACAGGATTTACATTGAGCGTTCATTTTGAACACTTAAAGTGTGCCTTCAGTCTCACGGGGGAGGGGGTGATGAATTGAAAATGGTGAAAAAGAAAGTGTTTGTGAGGAAAAAAAATGAACGATCGTGAAACCTTGGAGGGTATTATGCCATTATATCGAAAATTACAGAACCGTGGCATCATTTTCTTATGAAATCTTTCACATGAAATCCAGTGATTAAAATAGGCATCTAGAGGGCCATTGGTTTACAAGTAACACATCAACTTTAATAAACCTGCAACGGTTACACACATTTCTTTGTACAATACTATGATTGTGTTACTCATCAGACCTGTACAGAGAACTCATTCAATCTCCGACATGTTGAGCATATTTTACCTTTATTAAATGAATTTGTGTATGATGGGGCTAATGTTGGCCTTGGCAATCCAAGATATGGAGAGATAAAATTGATTCAGTAGCATCCAAAGGTCAAGTTCCGACTTTTTTTTAGTGGACTTTACAATTCAATATCAGGTCTTTATATAGTCTTTTATGTTTGATGTTGTTTTGTGTATGACTGTATATGCATCTTGTAATAGCAAGAACATTTTCAATGTGAGCTTTCAGGGGCTTCATCTTGAAAAGTATTGGAGGAGAGGACCACTGTTAAAAACCAAACAACAAATAAGACACAAGCTACAGGTAAGTTACAATGCATTAGCATGATAATATTTTTGCATAACAGGTTCATTGTCAATGCAATGTGCAGAGAGAGTGCCAATGGGATTAGGTATGTGGTAAAAAATTGACATAAATGCCCACATTCCAATTATGTTAGAAAACTACACTTTATGTCCTGAAAATGCAAACAAAACACATGTTTGTGAACCAGTCTTTCACTTACCATCACTGTTGTTGTTTACTATAAATTAATTAGCTAACCAGGTCTTAACTATCTCAAAACAATAGTGAACTCTTCAAGGAATGACTCATTTACATGTTTTGGAGAGGACACTTTTGTTACAATAAAATCTAATGTTGGAATGCAACTTATTTTGGGTGCAATCCAATACACCTTTTACACTTTCCAGTCTTCTCGTTTGAAATATAAAATATAAAATTATCATTAATCAAAAACAAAATATAGTATTTTTAATTTTCTAAAGTTTCCAGATACCATGTAGTATAAAGGTGGAGTGCGAGGTAATTAAACGCACAACCCTAAATCTACTTGTTGTTTGAGTCCTCCTGTTTTAATAATTTAACTTTGAATCTATTTATCCTGACATCTGTTCAGGATGAATTAGCTTGCAAAAATGTTCAAAATCAATCAATCATGACTTACTTACCTTACAAGTGGACGCAAAATTGCAAAAAGAAGGCAACTCTGTAAAATTATGTTCTCAACCGTCCAATACAACACTCAGGCATATACATAATGTTTTACCAGGGTAGAATAAGTGTCCATGATAGTTGAACATTTTGTCAATTATACATACAACGTTTATAAGCAGTATATCAAAACAATAGTATAAAAGGATTATTGGCAGCTGTTGAGGTCTTTTCCGACTTATTTCCTTTTTCCCCTCTACCCTATCCATGGTTTTTTACAAAAACAATTCAATACCCATTCATAGTACATTAAATGAGGATTATATGATTCCTAATACTCTATGCCACTTCAGATCATAAGTTGTCATATCAAAATGAATACCTTTTACTGTTAAAATAAGAGTTTCTATACATTGTTAAAAAAATAACTGGCCTTTGTTCCGGAGAGGACATGGTATTTAACAGACTATTAGTGTGAGATACGGGACCTTCCCATGATATTTAGTGTAATTCATACCTCTGTATGTTAAATTAAAGCATAAAACTATTTTCCATACCATTACAGTAAATCTCAAATCCAAATACTCTCCAAATGAATTAAAAAAAAATCATCTGTTCCTTGGAGAGGATCGCACTTTTAAACTACGGAAATGAATACATCAGAAGGCAAGCAATAAAAGATATCCAATTTCATCTTTCACCGATTTGTCAAATGTCATCATTTATGACCAGTCTGAAGATTAAATATACATGAGATTCTGGGATTCTACTTTTCATTTTATTTCACTCTGGGGACCTCATGTTCTGGAGAGGACACCAGCTTTTTATTTAACGGAGAAAAAATATACCTTTTACAAGAATGCTCATATAGTTTCATAATGTTGTACACTGTTAATATTTGTCAGTAATACCATAACACATAAATGTCAATTCATCGAGATGATCAATGAATTCCTATTAAAAATGTGAATATGAGAATCCAAATTCCTTTAAAAAGCAAAAGAAAATGTTCAAAATTAAACAAAAAAAGATTATATTAATTTATATAGTAATGAAATGGGCCAAATGCAATTGTAGCTTGGTCTTGTCTGGTCCATCACACAAAACCACAATCCAATGAGGGGATGCTAAATTACTGAAACCAAATAGGGTATGTGAATGCATTTTACCAAGTGCTACACTAATGTGAAAATAAACCCATTGAAGATTCTTGTGTCAACATTTGATTTGATTCAATATCATACAGAGGGTAAGCCAATGTGATTTTATGAAAAAGGTTTTGTCTAGATGTGGTTTTAGTTAAATGTGATAGAGTCATAATAGACTTTCAAAACGAAGTATACCAAACATGATGACCCAGATAATGGGGGGTTTATACGTCATGGGCAGATTTCTGCCGCCGGCTAGTTCTTCTAAATATTTGCGAGCCAGATGTATGAACATATGTTCGAAAGGCCTAGGTCAGCGATGTCGCCGATTGAAGTACAACCCCCCATAAGTTTCCTAATGGGTCATCACACTCAACTGTTGGGCGCAGCACTTACACTTGTTTCGCCTTTGGATAATGCGCAACACTGGCAAGTAGTGCTTGTGAATGTATGTAAGTGTATAATGACGCTCGCGTACATTGTATTTTGCCCAAACATTTTTATATTCATTGAAAGGTCAGAAAACACGTTTCATTTGGGTTTCACACCCTTATCCACATGAACCTGAATGTAGGATCAGTTATCTGAGAATTGAATTTATCCAATTAAGTTAGGCACCATGTTAT
Organism: Ophioderma brevispina; assembly: GCA_023653785.1. Classification (NCBI taxonomy): domain Eukaryota; kingdom Metazoa; phylum Echinodermata; class Ophiuroidea; order Amphilepidida; family Ophiodermatidae; genus Ophioderma; species Ophioderma brevispina. The sequence goes on from JAMKCH010043209.1 coordinate 11,482, forward strand.
GATTTGCATATCTCACATAAAAGCTATTATGAATGCTATTATTCTACCCTTTCAAAATTAATGTCCGGGGCTTGGTGACAAGGCCATATCCAAGTAGATTAGAGTTGTTATAATAATAATTACCTGTGACAATCAATCATATACCTCGTACAATCCAATCAATCCAATCAATCAATCAATCAATCAAGTTTATTTCATATAACATAAGAACAGACATCAAAATTCAATATAAATTGTAAATACAATATAAACAGTTATAATTATAATTGAAAAAACACGAAGAATAAATGGTGATTGAGATTCATGTCCATGTAAACGTGCTCAAGATCATTTGCCGAGAAGTAAATTTTAAATTTTAGGATATTTTAAATATTCAGGTCAGGTCAGGTTTTCCTTTGGAGGTCCTGCTGCTACCGGTATCCTGGAAACCAGTACTACTAGTACCAAGGCCGAGTTGTTGGCGGCTAAACCGTCACCCCATCTGGTTTCTAAGGAAAATCGATGAGGGTAGCTGGTTCTCTTTATAGATGAAAAGCGGCATTCAGCTCTGGAGAGCTAATGGGGCCATTCCAGCACATGTGCTTGAATGGGGGATGTGGTTGCCCAAAGGCTAGGCCCAATGCCGAATATGTGGATTGACGTCAGGAAAGGCATCCGGCCAATTACCTTTTGCTCCAATAAATCATCACACAGCAGTATGTGACGAGTGAGGTGGATGTATCCGGCCACCCCTGTAAGCGGCCCGGACAAACCGGATTTAACAACTTTGGTTTAACTAACTAGCAGGTGTCCTCAATATAAGCAGAACACAAGATGTATCACATGGCAGGCAATGCACTTTCCAACTTTTTTGCACTCAATGACAATGTGCTATTCTAACCTTCGATGATGGCGAGCTGTACACATTTGGTTCGGACTACTTACGCTGCATAGGCATAGGACAGGAGGAAGGAGAAGAGGGTACTAGAGGCCTATGCTTGTGGATCTTTCAATGACAAGCCTGTACATCAAATCTCTTGTGGAGACAACCAATATAGTTGCATTAACCCAGAAAGAGAAGTCTTATTGGGATGTGGGGAATTGGTGGGTTATGGTTCATTCTCTATATGGGTCAGCAGAAAAGGCAAAAAAAATTTCAATTGTGTGCAGAAGCGTTCAAATTTGCAATGGATTAGGATAACATTGCAAGACTAAGACTAATGGTTAGATGATTACAAAAATTCAACTTTTTTTAAAGGTTAAATTGGGGAATTAAGGATGCTGTAGATATGCATTACCACTCAAAGTTTCAATTGCATTATCATCTTAATTTTGCCCCTATTCGGTTTTTCATTATCGCATTCCAAACCTTAAGATCTGTGTATTTTTTGTAGGTCGAGACGTTGTCTTGGAGATGAGATGACGACTTCACCCCACAGACGGTATGTTATGTATACATATAAGCGCAGCTTTTCAATAGCTATAGTATGCCGAGCTTCACAGCTGTGTTTGACCCTATGCAAATGGTCCTCTTATTTTTATAGCCTTTAAGCGGTGTGTGACCAATTTGAAAACGACTACAGTAGTGACTTGCAAGAGCCATTACCGCTGCAAAAATCGGAAAAAATGCATTTCGGGATCTTGCCTTATAGGCCTACAGTTTCACATCAGCCCCCACTAATTACTGGTCCCATTCGTTCTTGTACAAAATGAGCGAGATGAAAACGTCATTTTCTCTCAGGAACATCTCAGACATTAAAGCTACATTTCTTCCTTTGAAGATCATCATATCTCCTACCCCATCAATCATGAATTAGGGTAGTTATCACCAAATTTCGAGCTACTGGATCCGCGAAGACTAGCATGCACCCGTGGGACCCTGGAGGTCAACAGCACTTTTTTTTCAGTCAGTGATCCCTGTAAGATATGGTAAATTGGTTTGTGGATCAAATAACTATCAATGATAAACAACCTTTTTTTGATATCCTACAGATTTTATAACTTATATTGAATAGCAACCATGATTTGCAACCAAATCTCTCGCCATATCTATCAGTTTATAGGGTATACGTAGGCGAGGTTCACAAAAAAAAACCCTGCATTTGCAGTGGGGGCTGTACTTAACCTGTTTCTCATGTATTTACGGGTAATCCCAAAGTAATGATTTGTATGTTATAGTGGCCTTTCCATAGAGAGGCCTGTTAAACTAATTTTCAAGAAAATCCATATTTTCCCACAATGATGGAATTTCATAAAATCTACACAGCGTGAATTAGTGGAATAAATAATCCTAAATAGTTGTCAAAAGTATGTTCCGTTTGATAATTTTTGTTTAATTCTGAATTTTGGTCATATTAAAGGTCCATGGCCCGATCGCTAATAGCCTCTCCCGCGAGAAGCCCCATATTTTACTGGAAGCGGGTCAACATTCTTGATATCAAAAGAAAGCTACTATTTTTCAATCTACGCTGTGAAATCTTAGGGCCAAAGGAGTTTGGTTTGAAGTGATGAGCAACTGTGCCCCATTTTGTTCCGACCAATATACTTTTACACAGTGCTCTATGGGCTTACAAAATCCCGTTGTTAGATCACTCATCAAAACGGATTTGAAATAGCGGCGTGAAAACTTTACAGATTGATTTTTGGAGTGAACGGCCATCTATCACGATTAAACTTTCATAACTTAAATCGGGCCATCCCCCCTTAAATGGGACTGCAAACAGCTATGAGCCGCACATGCTGTAATTGATTGACCCAATTGGCTAACAACTTATTACAATGCTATTCATATAAGTTTGTCTATAGTAATGACATTATCATTATTTTCTTGTCTTTGCGATTGTACTGTCCAATAGTGAATTTTCGTCGGCAATAAGACAATCACTTCAGTATGCGCGGGGCAGTTGAGGGCACTTTCTTTCCTTTCCTGACTGGAGACGGCAAGTTCTGGCCTGTGGGAGCAATGAGTATAACCAACTGGGCTTCAATACGATCACGGCTGGCCCTCAGAAAACGACCAGTAAAATTAACGAAACTGACATCTTAATGAATAGCTTAAGGTGGCTGGCAATATACACTTGCCAATGAAGTGAAATTACTTTGTGATTGTTCCCAAAAAAATGTATAAAAAATCATAGAGTTATGATTGTTCTTAGAGACAATGTTAACAATATGAGACATTAAAAGAGAAAGTGCTTTACATAACTAAGATTAATGGATCACTTCAATCTTATGTAGGGGACCCCACATACACACACAGACCACACACACCCCACACCACACACATTTTAACTGTAAAATGAACCACTTAAACCCTTTTTTTTTTGATTTACCAGTTTCTTAAGCCAACTCTATACAGTGTGTTTGGGTGACATGCTTTCTCTAATGAAATAAAGTGCAAAACTATATTATTCTTTAGTTTCCTAATATGTGAAGAGGTTTTTTTTTAATTATTAACTGTGTCTATAAAATGAACAACTTACACAACCTCTAATTTAAATTGTGTATTGTTTGTTTTCCTGTATTATGTTTAATAGTGCAACAGTCCGTATCTACCGCAATAAAGTACATTAATATAATACCTTCTTTATTCTGTATAATGTTAATTAGGAGGATGACAGGCTGTCTCTATGGAATAAAGTGGGCAAACATATTGGGCATGTTTATTCCATATACACCTATGCCCCACATTTGAACTGTGTTAAATGAACCACTTTCTTAACATTTTTTTTACTTTACTGTGTTAAACTTAACCACTTTTCTTGACACTTGCATAGAGGCATAATGCCCGGAGGGAATTGGGGTATATAACCCAATATTCTGATACAGGGGATGGTCCAAACGATCATCCCAATGTTGACCCCTGTTCATTTGTTTTTGACCAAAATACTCATATAGTTTACAAAATGGTAAATTTCTGCATGTTTTTGTTTCATTCTAATGACAATTACATTTATTGTAGGTTTAAATGGCAATTTTTAGTGCCTACTACCGCCTCCCATAAGCTAGTAACGGATCTTGTCAGCAAACCCTGTTAATTAATTCCTTAATTTTCATCTATCTACCCCACCCCCCCACAGCGGCTCAGAAGACCTTCCCAAGTACCTTTTGTCTCTCACTAATGCTTTGCCTTACTCCTTCTGTACGGGGGATAGAGGGAGCGGTATTAGTGGAGGGGTAGTAAGTGGGGAAGAGGTGGAATAGAGAACAGGGGGGATAGAAGTAAGAGACAAATAGATGAACTAGGAGGAGGGTGTCAGTACCAACGAGTAAGATTGTGACGTAAGCTGTAATGGAAATAAGATAAGGGAGTAGCTAGAAGAAGGGTGAGAAAAAACGCCACGGACAGAGGAAGCTAGCAAAAACGTGGGGGGGAGAGGAAACAGAAGCTTCAAGGTAAAAAAAGGATATAGCCATCCCCCTACCCCCCGCAATCTCTTCATCCAGCCTCCCTCTCCTTTGCGGACCTATGATCCAGCGCATCTCAGCATACCCCCTAGCGTATCTACCACGGCGCACATGCAGGATAGACAATGAAATGGGACTTCCGCCATCATGGTGTCAAGTGGGGTCATCCTGATAAAGGCTACTAGCACTGGTAGAACGCGTTCGAAGGGTTCTTCCTTTTCACCTTTCAGTCGCTCTTTTCCACCTTCGCCCACAAGGGTAAACACCACACAATGTTCACTCTTTCATCCGTCTTACAAGCTACTCCCGTTGGCACTCCTTAATTTGCGCGGCAATTTGAATAAGCTTAAGAAGAAAAAATCAAGTATGTTACCAGTAATACGTATCAACTAGGAGCATGTGCCGAACTAAGTGGGGCATAGAGAGTCTTGAGAGGCAGCGCAATTCTCGAGACGGAAAGCGTAGTCCCAACCCGGAGAAAAACTGGAAAAAAATGAAGTAGAAAGACAGGAAAGGGGAACATAAACAAAACAAAACAGGAAAAAAACAAGGACCAAACTACAAAAAACAAAATGAACAGAAAACACGGAAAAAAACCAAAAACAACACCAAACAGCCAAAACAATACAATACCAAACAAATCAAACACCCCCTTCAACCATTTAACCTATGCGGCACCAGCGGGAAATCCGCCCTTCAGATGCCCCAGCAACGCAAATGCCAAATACGCCGAAAAAAGTGGCGGAAGAGGAGCGAACCCACATGTCAGAAAGACCAGAATATTATAGGCTCGTTATCCAACACCGATAATCATGACTCCGAGGTGGCGGAGAAGGGCGGGAAAGGCAAGTAGTGGCGGGCCAATGGAGGCCTCAGGACTGGACAGTAGATGACAATGTAGGAGCGTAAATGGGAGGGAGGCTTGGGGGTTGGGGGGGGGGGGGTTGGGGGTGGGGGGGGGGGTGGGGGGGGAAATAGCAGATAAATATAACAACAGAGAATGTGAGCAGGCTAAGAGGGGAAAATGCGGTTGTGGAAAGAATAGGCAAGAAGAGGAGAGTTGTGACGGCCTGGCCCTTTCCGCCCTGGTCCGGGCGACCCAGTGCTACGTGTCGGAAGATTGCCCTTTGAGCTCCACTCCACTACCGGCGCTCGACCGGAATGGGTGGACTTGGCTTGTGTAAAGCCTTCACCTCCAGGGAGCTGGTCTCGGGAGCGGTCCGGGGTCTGGTCTCCGACCTGGGTCCCGACCATGACCTGTCCTCCCCAGAACCGTGAGCCTCGACCTGGGACTTGCCTAGAATGCCTGTCCGCGAGGGAGCTGGGCTAGGAAGCGACCTGGTCTGGTCTCCGACCGGGGGTTTTCTGGAGACATGACCTGTCCTCCCGACCTAGTGAGCTTCACCATGGGACTGGCATAAAATGCCTGTCATCAAGGTACTGGTCTAGGAAGCGACCTGGTCGGGTCTCGGTCTCCGAAACCCCCCCTTGGGGGTTCGAGCATGACCTGGTCCTCCCCCGCCGGATGAGTTCGACCTGGGCCTGGCCTAGCATGCCTTGTCCTCAGGGAGCTGGTTTCTAGGAAGTCCAGACCTGGTCCGGGTCTCCGACCATATCCAGTCGTCAGGTAACACTATTGTCCTGCCCGCCTTCTCCTGAGGCACTTCCGCTACCCACCTACGACCCTTGTTCAGGTCCGTGGCGGTCGACAGCCGAAGGGCAGGGCCCGGAACTGTAACCCACTCCTCCTAAGGCAGAAACGGAGCCATTTCCTGTGAGGATTCGGTGCACGGGGACGTGGAGATACGCGTCCCTCAGATCCAACGTGGCCCCCCACCATCCCTTGTTGGAGGACCCCCCGAGCACTGCTTTCACAGGGTTTCCATACGAGTGTGGAGTTCTGATGAACCTGTTTCCAAAAAGTTTCAGCTTTAAGATGGGCCTCCACTCCTCCCGACTTCTTTGTGGTTCAGAAGAAGGCGGAATAGAAGCCCTTCTTGATGGAAGGCGAGATGCATATTAACGTCAACGTTTGGCCAGCAGGCCAGCTATCTGTACTGGAGCGCGTCCGCTTGGCCGTTGTCTCTTGGAATAGGGGTGAACCTCACCCACTCGATGGTGGAGGGCAGGCTGTAACTCCATATGCGGTTACCTTGGTTACCACATCTAGGACCCGATGGTCCGAGGTCACTGCCTCCACGCTCCCGCAAACTCCTTGAGGCGACCGCCTACCCACTGGGGCGAGATTTGCTTGTGTTGAGTAGTCATCAAGCGACCTGTGCGGTCGCCTTGACCCCCTCGGCCCTTGGGCTGGCCTCGACCTTTGCTTTTACCACCTCTAAGTCTCTGTCTCTTACGGCTGGTTTTACCCGCACGCTTTAAAAAATAACCAAACCGCCGAAGCTACCTTCCCTGGTTTGGGGGGCTTGATAGCCCTGGTAGGGGTAGCAGCTGGCTGAGCGCCCCATGAGGGTCCGTCGGCTTTGGCTCTCGAGCTCCCCCGAAAGGCTGTCTGTTTCCTTCATTCCTTGCATGGCCCGACGCCTGAGAACCCGGCTTTTGTCGCCGCAGCGGCCTTCTTTCGCTCCAGTTCTTTAGTCTGGAGGTAAGGGCCATTGACCTCCGAAAATGTCTTTCCCAGGGCGCCTCGAGCCTTGCACGGGAGTCCGTGAAGTTCAAGGCATTTGGCGCCCAGCTGGGCGTCCTGGATCTCACACCGACCTGGCCGCTATCGAGCGTAAATGCTCGCGATCCAGGTGATTAAGGTCCGACACCAACGTTTTATGGTCCTATCAGTGGCGGCTTTGAAAAGCGACCTGTCCGGCTCTGTCAGGGCCGTGCCAGGTGGGCAAAACCAACTGCTGGGCGTTTATCACAGGTCAAGGCCGTCCCTATCAAGGTATGTCAAACTCTCGCATCTCGCCGTCCGCTCTCCGTATTCCATGGTTGAACCCGGAAGTTGCGGGCTCGAGATTACCCCCAGCGCCCTCGACCCCTGGGGGTAATTTAAAAAGTCTGAAGGGGGGACCACTCGAGTTCCGGTCCCTAAGTCATCTGGCCGGAAGGGCAGGCTCTGGGTCACAAGCGGTTATTCAGGAAGGGAGAGTCCCTCTCCTCATCCCGCTCCGGGAAGGCTGTCCCTAACCATGGGATCCTGTCCACCTTCCCCTCTTGTGAACCTAGTCAATGGTGTCCTTATATCCCCTTTACAGAGGTTATGAAAGGCATTGAGCTCGAGCTTGGGCGGACTGGCTTTCACCACACCCCGAGATCTGACACCACCTGCGGGGAGATTTAAACTCCAGCCGCAACGCGGTCGTCCGAGAGGACCACCGCGAAAAATGGGGCCGAAACTCTAGGGTTAGCAGCCGTGTCTCTGCAGCTGACTTCCACGCTCGTAAACGATGGCGGGACCCTATCTGGGTCGCCCCAGGCTCTGCAATGGGTCTCGTAAATCCCTGCGAATCTTTCCCCCGCCACGTCTCCTCCGCTGAAGTGCCAGGTGGATTGACCGCGCCTGTGGAGAGGTCTCCATCCGCGGGACCTCCGAACCCCTGGGTGCGGTCTCGCGGATGGGCGTGAGGCCGTCAGTTCGAGTAGCCTGCAGAAGTGGAAGAATACCCTGTGCCATAGATGCCCAGGGTTATTCGCCCAAGGGGCAGGAACTGCTCTGCGGCTGGTCCGATTTACCTGTTTTCCTCACCGACTTTGTGGGAGGAATGAGGATGGCAGGTACACGGTTTTCACCGTGAGGCCTTGCCACTTACAGAGGGGAACGGCGTTAAGCTCGACCCACCCACCCTCCCGTCTAGGCCCCCTTGGTGGGGGGCCGACGGAGGTTGGGGTTGATCTCCCGTCTACCGTACGGTCGGAGCGAGGACCCGGTATGGTCCACTAGATGTGGAAGGTGGCACGCTAGGCTCTCCTATGTTGTATGGTTGGGACTGGCTCGCACCGCCCAGATCGCGCTTGGGTCCCTTCCTGGAATATTCCGGGCGGGAGTCGTAGCACCCAGTTCGGGTCCACCTCACTTTCGACCTGCCGGTGTCTGGTCGTTTTGGTAAGGGTGGGAACGTCGACCACCCATCCTCGACGGAGCGGAATTGTCTCCTCCGTCTAATTCATCTCATCCCCTCCCCTTTTTTAGGAGGAGTGGGACCGCCGACTCATCCCCGCCGAAAAGGAGCTCGCTCCCCCCCCCCCCCCCCCCCCCCCATCGCTACATCATGCTAATAGCGTCCTCTTGACCCTGTGTGAGGCGCTCTTTTTCTTTCTTTTTCTTAAGCCGCGAGCTCACTCGTTCGGGGGGAAGCTTGCGTTTTTGGCGGCAAGGGCCCTCCGATCGGCTCTAATCCCTCCAGGATGAGGAGAGCTGACCCATACAGAGGGTTATGCAACTGTCGCAATGATTAAGAATACCGTTACCCATTTGGGGTGACGGGTTGGGGTCCTCCAGCCGAGGCAAGTGGATGTCCCCCCGGTCCTCTTGAGGGAAGATCTGAGCCCTGGTCTCGGCTTGGGTCCCCGGCTGGATCAAGAACTTGACCTGGGGCTGGGCTTCAAAGCCCGCCCTCGGGAGAGCTGATCAAGGATTCACCCTGGTCGTAGTCCCGTCTGAGCTCAACACTCCACTCCCGACCAGGTCGCTCGACCTGGGACTGGCTGTTGAATGCCTGCCCTCCAGGGAGCTGGGTCCTAGGGTAGCGGACCGGTCTGGTCCCGGACCTGGGTCTCGACCATGACCTGGTCATCTCCGACCGTGAGCTCGACCGTGGACTTGGCCTTGAATGCCTGTCCTCACGAGTGGTTTAGGAAACGACCTGGTCGTGTCTCCGACCTGGTCTCCGCCCCCGACCTTTTGCATCCCCTACCGGCAGCTCGACCTGGGGCTGGCCTAGAGTCCCGCCCGCGTTGGAGCTGGTCCAGAGATTACCTCCTCGGTCGAGTCCCGACCTGAGTCCCACCTGGGCGCCTGCTTGGGACGTTGTCAGCTCGCCCTGGGGGTTGGGCCTGGGGCCTGCCCTCGAGGAACCGGGTCCGGGATCAACCGTGGTCGTGAGCTCCTCGACCCACGTTGCCGTCGGGCGCCCTTTTGGGTCTGCCTCTTGGACGCCCTGACTTCGCGTCCCTTTGTGACTGGCTCTCTTCTGGTCCTTCGACTTGCCCAGCTTAAGCTGGTTGGTCGAACCCGGGGGATCCTTCTTTGAGGCCCGCCACCCGGGATTTCTCTGTAGAGACCTCTTCAGGAAAGAGCGGGAATCAGACACGGTTTTGGACGTCAGGGTGGTCGATGGGAGCCTTTGGGTCTATTCCCTCCCTCTGCTGCTCTTCCCCTCTCCCCCGTGGGGGCGCTCAGGGGGGGGGGGGGGGGGGGTGGGAAGGGGTGGGGGGGGGGGGGGGGTGGGTGTGGTTGGAGGGGGTTGTTTTGTGTCGTTCGTTGTTGGGGGGGGTGGGTGCTGGGGTGTTGTGGGGTGTCTGTTTGGGGATTGGTATTTTTCTTATTTCTTTTTTTTTTTGTGTTTGGGGGTTTTGTTTTTTCTTTGCTTTTTTGTTTTTGTTGATATTTTTTTGTGTTTTTTTCTTGTTTTGTTCTTTTGTTGTGCGTTCTTTTTTTTTTTTTTGGGGGTTTTGTTTTGGCGGTTTTTTTTATCCCACCCCCTCCTCCCCATCCCCCTTCTCACCCATATCTCTCTCTCTTGTTCTTCGTCGGAGAGACAACATGGGGAGATTGGGTGTACCCTAGTTCCCTATGAGCCTCCCAGGCTGTTCTCACAGGGAACTTTGGCCTTTGCGGCCTTGAGGGATGTCCAACGTACCTCAAAGGCTTGCCACTACTCGTCTGTCCACTTTTCATCGGATGGTGCAACCGTTTGTCCCGTGTGCAGGTCCTGCACACCGCACACAGGCGTGGGTCCCTGCTAGACAGGGAACCACGTTCAGTTCTTGCTCCTGTGCTTTTTATACTGGTTGGAGTCCCATATTGTGTTGCTTTATTGGTCCGAGCTGTAAAATAAAAATTAAGGACATTAATAACAGAATTAGTACCCGGGAGAAAGAGAGGACGAGTGTGTACCCCCCAAAATAAACTGGGACCAAGACCCGACCCCGAAGGAACCTCTATCACCATCGACCGGGGATCCCTTGGGCGCCCCCAGAGTTCCCCGACCTTATGGAAGGGGCCCCCCCTCCTCCCCTGTAAGCCCGATGGGAGAGAGACCCTCGACGTGTCCCGACGCGCGAACCCAAGTCCCCCCGACCTCTGTGAGGAGGTAGGGGGATAGGGCGGACTTCCTATGTAAACAACTTCGATCATTGGATGGTATGGGGCGGTAAGCCACCGACCTTCCGCCTCAAAGTTAAAGGCATCCAGCTACCCATCATCCCCCCCCCGTGACTGGAGAAGCGACAAGGAGAGGGGGGGGGGTTCAGTGGTGGACTCGCTACGTGAACCCGATCATTGGAATGGTTATTGGGCGTTAAAAGCCCCGAGCCTTCCGCCTCGGTATAGGAATCCAGCGACCTTTCGACCCCCCTCCCCCGCCGGTGAGACCCGAGCAATACCACAATGGGAGGGGCCGGGTCATAGAGATGGGAAAAGGTCCCCCACCTTGCCCAACTCAAAAGGGAAGACCTCTGCTGGGCCCCGCCCTGGCCCAAAAACCCAGGGACCTAAAGGAGACCTAATTTTGTGCCCCTACTTCTACCGGTTGAGGAGGGGGGTCCAAAACCTTTTTAGATCCGTCCCAACCCATCCCTACTCGATGGGGAACATCTCGGTAAAAAATTCCAAACTACGTGGCATGGTCCCATTTTGGGGGTACCCCCCCCAATCTGACCAACCTTCCCCCAATCCCTCTACGGGACCCCAGGACCCCCCCCACACCCCTGGCTAGTCCCCCGGGTGGGGGAGCGAGACCCATGGGCAAACAAGGCAAAACACCAAAAAATGTATTTATGGAACCCCAGTCGCACCATACCTAAGTAAAGAACAGTGGCAAGCAGCCTAAAAGATCCGATAGATCTTTTTTACCATACCTAAAAATAATATCTATTGATGTGACCAAACCGGCTGTATCTAAAACCACCGTTTTATAGGCACGACGGCTTACCAAACAAATACTTAACATGGCGGCTGGTATATATGGCTAGAATTTGTTTACACCACTTTTTCCTGGCCCTAGCCTGATCATTTAACAGGTTTGGAAAGAGGAAGGCTGTAAAATCACCCGTGTCTCATCAGTAAAACGTCCTCGTCATAAAGACGGGATAGAAGTGGATTTAAAAGAGGGGCACCGCACAAATCCTCGGGCCTAGGATAGCGGTCTCTACAGTATACAATTCGTATATACGGCGAGATACAACCGAAATTACATCAAACTCGCCGGATAACACAAAACTCTTAGGGTACGTTTTGCTAAGTACTTATGTGCTCTCATTAACTTTTCTTCTGGTCATTGCAGCATTGGACGGCAGATTGGAAGATTTATTTTCCTGTAGCTTCCGCGATAAGCCCTCTCCATGTTTTGGGAACAATTTGATAAGGAACGCCTCACTTTGCGACATGGGCGGTGAGTTCCCGAAAATAGTGCGCGCCTATCGCGGACTATTTCCGTCGTTAGCGAAATTTTTTAATGTGGTAAGAGGTTCTGTGTCGTGCCCAAATGAGACATTTGTGCAAAGATCACTGGTCGCGGAGGGTAGCTAGCGAAGCCGCAGGTGTATTCAGAGGAGGTGTTATTATAGGGCTTCTATCCGCTGACGTCACAGTTCGGTCGGGACCATATTTGAGTTACGGCGAAAGTATATAGACGGCCATTTTTTTTGGTGATTATATCCCCGTGGGCCGTCTTGTAAACTGCTAAAAGCGCCACATTTTACTGAGTGATATCGAAGACTACTGGAATGGTAGCCGGCTATTTTTTAGGAAAGAACAATGCACATTTTAGAATGTTCACTTCTTTCACTTGCATGGTAGAAACAATCCAGAGAAATGGTCATAAAGGGTGCAAAACAAAACGGCCTTAATGTAGAAGTCACACTTTTTGTTTATCACCCATCGCGATAAGGTTGGTTGGCTGTCGGCGATGAACTAAATTTACGGCTTTAATTATAAAGTTATAAGCGCAGTGTTGTGTGTCACAGAGTGATACTGCGCAACGATGTCCGATGATAAAGGCTAAGCACCGGCAAGTGGCCCGGATAAGTAGACAGCCCTATTAATTATATAATTAACAGATTTACATTAGTTCAAAGGAATGCAACTTACTTTTCACGTAATCTTCAGCACATACGTCACAGGAAAGAACTTTGAGAATAGGTAATAAATTGCATTCATCTCCCTTTTGCTGATTTGTAGAGGGTTTGTCTGGATATAGGCAGCCATTGTGTGTAGAAATGACCAGGTATTTCGACCTAGTTTTCCTATCTAATGGACATCTGATCATCTTTGGGATGCTTGGTGGCATTGTTCTGCTGGGCTGGCAGATTTACCAAATTTGAACATAAATACATATGGACATTTTCCCTTATGAAATTATAGTTACAAGTTAACGACTAAATATATAGTGCCTACACTCCTCCCACTGCACAGTGTCAGGGTGTCCCAATATTCCAGAAAATCGAACCCACTTCAAAAGTCAATTTATGTTTCCAATACCCAGTAAACTCCAGACACTAGTAAATCTTTAATTGGGTTTTGACTCTATGTAATCCCGGGGTACCCCAAACCCATAACTGAAGTCACAGAAACACCAAAAGTAAATTTTTCAAGGTACTTTCTTTCTTCCGTTCGTTCTTGTTCGTTTGTGCAAGTCCAAAATCACAGTTGGAAGATCAGTCCTTAACCAGCTGATATTTTCATCATCCAGGTTGATTAGGCTTGGAATTCCTCTTGGGGGACTTGTAAACCTCACAATCATGCTATGATGTGGCTAGATGTTTGTGGCTCTCCCATCGCAGTTTTTGGTGATGTTCTACTCCGATCTTGTGAGGATTTTTGTCACCAACGCCAGTTCTGAGTTTGTTGAGGTGGACCCATGCTTTCCTATCACTGTCACAGCCTTTGGCTTGCTAATGGGCTTGTCCACAATCTTGCTTTAGGTCAAAGTAGAGTAGTGACCATTGGCTCAACCATCTGTCCTTGATCCAAGATGATCGATAGAGATACTGTGACTGCAGTGTCACGGATTGGGTAGCAAAGTGAGTCCGTGGAATTCTCTGAACCTCAAAGGGTGTTGGTGTGGGGATTATACCTGCCAGTTCTCACATTTCTTGGCGCGAGCTTGATCGTCTGAAAGGGTTCCTCCTAAAGATTTGGCTAGGAGCTATGCCAGACAAATTGGGTGAGGTAATTCTACATGCGTTGCCAAAAGGCAACCCCTAACAAGTCTCATTGCATCATTCAAACGCCATCAAAATCATCTTGTGTGAATGTACTGCTGTGACTCCATACTGTGCAGCGTATTCAGCAGTGGAGTTTCACGTCAACAGTTTGATGTATGTAAGGTGTTAAAGGATGCACCCCGTCCAGTTCCTGCGATCCTTCTGAGGAGGTTGACACGAAGACTGCGTCTTGGCAGCGACTTCCTTGGTGTGTTGAATTGAAAGGTACGGCTGCGGTCCATTGTGACGCCAAGGTACTAACACTTACGGTGTGGTCATGTGGACAGTTTTTCTTTTCCCCATCTAGAGTGATGTTTTAGTTCTCTTTTTGCGCATCGATTTGCCAGGTGAAACAAGCTGACGTCTTGGGTTTAATGAGTTTCAAGTGCCATCGGTGAAGAATTGGCTTACAGTGATTAGGTCTTTCTGCAGCACTTTTTTCTTAAGGACTCAAGGAGTCCGCAGCTTTCCAAGTGCCGTTCGTCTGCGTAGGAGTACTGCGAACTAATCCCCTTTTGCATATCTTGAGACGGTAGATGTGGAAAAGCCTGTTGCAGGACAGAACCCTTGTGGGATAACCATTCCGAAGTTTGCGCTTACTACTGCGTTGCCCATTTAGGATGTCTCCAGACGAAAGATCTTTCTTGGATTAGCAGCATAATGAACTTGACAGCTGACATCAGGAAGATTTTGAGTAGCTTGAGTAGAGGCCTCGGTGCCAGACTGTGTCGTACGCAGCAGTTAGGTCAATGAAAGACTGCTCCAAACTTCTACTTCTTCTGGAAGGCTGTCCAATTCATTAACTATTCTTGCTTATCTTGTCAGTTGCTTGATTTACCCTCTTCGAATCCAGCTGGTGCGGGTTAATTTGCCACTTGCCTCGACTGTATCATTGAACCTGCCGATATCAGTCGCTCAGCAGCTTATAGATGTGATATAGTAGCGAGATGGGTCTGTAACTCTTGGGGTCCATTTGCTTGTGTTCTTGGTCTTCAGGATTGCAAGGACCTTTGAAGTCTCCATCTGGAGGGAAGGAGTTGATTTCCCATGCAGTAGAAAGGAGGAGTTGGATCCATCGCACAGCTTCGGCGTTGCCATATTCTTCAAGGATTCTGTATGGATGTTGTCATTGCCAGGATCTTTCCCATTCTTGAGAACTTTAATTCTTTCGGTTATCGCATCGTAGGTGAATGGTTACACATGAGGCTTGACGGTGGAGAGGTTTTTAGAAGCTGTTTAATCTCAGCATTAACAGCACGAGAGTGGGCTTTCGTTTCGCCCGTGGATTGTGGTCTTGCCACTTTCCATTGTTTACCAATTACTGAGCGATGGATTTGCAAGACAGGACACTGCTTTAGCTGACAGCTTACGCCCGGTGATCTTGTTTATGGTGTTCCAGGCCTTGCGGCTTGAGTGGGTTAAAGTTGATATTGGATATCTCCTCCTCCCTTCTGGTGCGTCTCTTGTGGCCAAGCAGATCCATTAGCTGTTTACCCTTTGCTGTTCTCTCCTCAGTATCGCAGTAGGTATTACAATACGCTTTGTATAACTCACTCTTCGCATTCCTTGTTCCAACAGGGGGTGTAGTATTCCTGCTGCCTCTTGGAATGGAACATGTTAGCTGCTTGGTGGAGCATGGAGCAGAAGTCAGAATATGCATCGTTGATGTTCAGATGAAGCCGGGTCTGGCAATGCGTGTAGACTTTTCGCTGGTGAGTTGTTTAAACTTGGGCCAGTTTGTTTCCTTCTGAAATCCATCCTCTTTCTGTAGTGGCTGGAGATCGTGACCTTGATGTCACTGGTTACTCGGATGAGGGCAATGACCTGAATCTTAGGAAATCTCGGGGGAACCCGTTCTGGCCAGCTGGATCGGATTCGCTGGTGACTGTTTGACAGGTCGGTACAGTCCATTCCCAAGTGACTGCTAGATGAAGGTAGTGGATCCTTACTATCAAACACAGTTGGAGGTCTTTGGGCTTCATCCATTCAAGAGCCCCGGCTTTGCCTTCTTGTCATATTGGGATTATCCCCATGCTTTAATTTTTTTTCCCAGTTGAAATCTCCGCCAGAACGAAGGATCTCTTCCGCTGAACTACGGAAGGGAGTTGAAGTCTGCCTTCAGCTGGTGTTGGCTATAATTTTGGTGAGTGGGTTCCATTGCTTCCAAATTTAATATCCCCTGGTCGGCGAATTCATTGAATATTGCAGGGTTGATCGCGACTGGTAATGCCTTGCTTCACATAGGACGCGATCCCATGCTTGTTGCGCGGACTGAAGCAAATAAGGTCAAAACCTTCGATTTGCAGCTTCTCTTCAGATTCGCAGTTAGTTTCTTGGGGAGGAAGATATTCACTCCGTTCTCCCTGGAGAGCTGTAAGAGGTACGAAAAACTCAGGTCATCGCTGTCATGGGTGAGACTTTCTCTTCCCAAAAGGTGTAAAAAATTGGCAGATTTCGAGTTGTTGTCATCAATCACAAGCCGTAATAGATACTCTGGGACCCTTGTCTTTTTAATATATTGTAATTTCCTTTTTAATCCATACCACCTGTCCTCTGCAACTATTCAAGATTTTTCGGTGAATTGGAAGTGCTTATAGTCAATAGTCGATTTGATCACTTTATCGCATTTTGGTTATAAAAATACTAGTACTTTTTTTGCCTATAATTGCCCACCTTCTAACCGCCACGAAAGTTCAATAACCCTATATGTAGGTGAATGCTACAACAAAATTGGCTGCCACCATCCTCCTCCCAGGATCTAGAGGGTCGGTATTCTAATGCCCCCTCATGAAGAAAACTCTGCTTGTGGCTTGCGGTTGGCACACATCGGAGCCTATGCAGTGGCTGCCCACTAGCCGCTATGAGATCAGTATTATATGCCCAAACAAGGCACAAAGTGTCACAAGTTCTGTGGCATGTGGCATCAATCGTCAGGTCCAAGGAGCTGCCCATTGGCATGCGAAGTGAAGAGGCACAAGAGGGCGTCTTAGAACAAGAAGGTCAAGAACTTCGGACAGTTCTTCACTATGAAGCTAATGGATCATTCTGATCGCATACATCCTTCAGAATCATGTCCCAAGGAAACCGACTAAGCTGAGCTTCTGGAGACAGCAAAGGCCATTCTCCTAGAAAGCTAACTCCACTCTCAATCATCCTAAAATATTGCTATGCGTATTTATTACTCATATTGAAGACTCCTAACGAAGCAGTTATTCTTTATTATCTCACAATTTTCCATTATCATTATTTATTATTATAATTAATATTATTTTTATCATATTTGTTAAATACCAGGTGTCTCTAAATAAAGTGCTCCAAAAAGTCTGTTTTGGGGAAATCATTTTGTTTTTTTGGTTAATCCGCGATAGCAATTTCCAATCCGGAAATATTCACCATTTTCCGCAAGACAGGAAATCCAGTTTGTGTCACTTTTTTACAGTATTCAATTTGAGGTGGTGTATGTAGGAGGAATAGAATGGAAACATTGAACAGAACTTCAGTCTCTCATTCTGAGAATATATGGACTTATCATTTTTCAAGAGCATCAAGAAAGACAAGAATTCTTAAATCTTCCTTCCAGTATCAGATGTCATTGGTTAAATTACCCGATTTTACAAACTTACACATATATATGAAGTTTGTTGCATTACATTCTGTTTAGGTGCACGCCGATATTGTTCATTTATATCAAACACAATCTAAATTATGAAGAGTACTATTATTATTTATACTTAGATAACATTATCTATAGATATTTTGATATTTTATTAATTATCAAAATATTTTTATCAAGAGAAATGCGTTGTTTAATCAACTGTTAATATTTGTTTGCGAGTCTGTGGTCCTTTACCATCTGCAAGTACTGCCTGATAGAATATCATTTCGGTTATTGTCTTCAAACGGCTTCAGTTCAACCATTTTACACCCTTTCTGAAAGCTGTTTTCGGTTTTTAAAAGCTAATGAACTGCAGTTTATAAATATTTTTAAAATAGTTTACATATATGTGAATTAAGGTATCAAAATGAGGGCACTTTGGTGGTTGGTTTATATTTTTTGGGACACCCTGTATAGATAAAACAGTTAATCTGACAGCATAATAGCGGCCAGATTAGGATTCAGCATCACAAAAAAAACCCTACTACCAAATTTTATTACCAAACTCAACGGTAAAGCTGTTATTAATTATTGACCGATATTGAGAGGTTGGTTTTTTATGGACACCCTGTATAATCTGACAGCATAATAACAGTCAGATTCCGATTCAGCATCACAAAAAAAACCCATTGTACCAAATTTTATGGCCAAACTCTCAATGGTAGCGATGTTATTAATTATTGACCGAAATAGAGAAATCTGACCCACTGTGCACTGCATGCTGAAGTTCTCAGTGAAACTCCCCAGTATTCTTGAACTTTTAGCTTGAAAAAAGTAAAAAATCTTAGATAGGGAGAGTGATAGAAAAGCACGCTGGATAAGGGAGTCCAACTGGATCAGAAAGAGGGGGCAGTCAGTCATGAAGCGCGATGAGGGCATTTACAACCCGAGTCACATTTATGATCCACTACTGCGAGTTGATACAAACTTCTAATACCACTGGAAGTGACATTTCCCGCCAATCAGCTGTTGGATCACAGGTACACCGTCGAAACTGTCAGCAAAATAGTAAGTTTTTTGCTTGCGTTTTTTGATTACCAAGTAACCTTGTATCAATTTACATGTCTGTTATGGTCGTCAACAATGACATTTCTTGGATTTTTCATGATTTTGAGGGGTGTGGCCATTTTGTGACCCACTGACGCACATGACCATGATGAATCAGCAGAAATTTTGACGGATAAAGGGAACTTTATTCCATAGAATTCATTCAGGTTAGGGTGTCAGTGGGCATCACAGAATGGCCACACCAGATTTTGAGAATTTCAAAAAAATGCTATAGTGGTGCATGTAGATGTCAGTACCATGCCGGGTTGGTTTTTATCATGGCATTGATAAGTTGAACTACATATTTATAAATGTGAAAGTAGATTTGTTTAGACAAGAACCCTAATTCAGAAATATTAGATGAAGTCTGGTTATTGCAATATCTAGTTTGAGAAAAGCTCGCCTATTCCAGCTCAAAAAGGTGTTGACTACTGTCCCTTGTACAGAGCCCAGGGAAAGGGGTGAGGCACTCACTTGAAAAGTGACGGGGATGTGTAAACCGGTAAAAAGTAGGGGCATATTTCGGTACTGGATGTCTTTTGAAAAATAAAGGGGTCATTGGATATTGTCTTGTATGGTGGAAAAAGGCATTCATTCAGTACTAGCTAGTAAACAAAAAAAAAAAAAATTTTGTTTGAAAGTAGGATCTTTTACAATTATTTTTAATGAGGACGCCAAATAAGTGAAATTATGTGGATCATCAATGGCGGCGTTGTCTGTCAAAAACAAATTTAAGCAAAAGTGGCACAGTGAAAAGTTGACCCCAAAAATGGGGTCATTGGTAGTGGAATTTATGCTCACTGATTCCCTATACAAGGATTGGAAAACTGGGCTGGTAATGAGGCACTGACTGCCATTGGTCATCCAAAAAGAGCCCAAGAGGGGTTAAGAGCCGCGTCATTATATAAAATTTGTTCCCTTGAACTGTGGATGAGCACATAAAAGACACGAATCAAGCCAATCCATTGAGCTCATTGTATTTGGGATGGCATGTCTCTAAACGTGCAGCCTGGGATACAACTTCTGTTGAACAGGTGTCTCTGGAATGCTATTGTGTTCGGTCGCCAAGATGTCCGTCATGTTGCTCCATTCATTAATAATGCAGTTAATGTTGTGTAGCCAATCCATTTGTATAGAGATCAGTGATTTATGCTGCTGCAAAAAAAGGGGGGTCATTGGGTGATTGAATGAAAAAAAAGGGGTCACTGGGTATTGAGGACAGTCAAAAAAGGTGGTCATTTGGAATTACAGATGATGCAGACTCACATTAGAGTGCCCCCCCCCCCCCGGGATACAGACACCAAAATGCTAATTAGGGCTATGAACAATTCAAATTGTGATGTCAGTGGTCCAACCAAATTCAGGACAACTTTGTATCTTATTTTTAATTGTTTTATTAAGCCCAAATGATATACTACCAGTCGCAGCAAGCGATTGGCTTGCGCAACACAAGATTTGAGCCCAAGTTCAAGTGCGCATACTCACAAGCTGAAATTGCTCGCTGTGGAATAGTCAGGCGAGGATCCAGGGAGGGCAGAAGGGGCGACGCATCCCGGGTAATTCTGCAAATTCTTGCAAAATAGCCAATTTTGAGATATTTTGGACCAGTTTTTTTTACAGCCTTCAGCCCCGGTTAATTTTGAATTTTCAAAATCCTGGATCCGCCTTGCGAGTAGTATATCATTAGGCAGTTCAATCCCACCATTACGTAATCGGTGACCGAAAACCGCCTGCCACACAGACTTGTGGTGGGTCTCACCAACTCGAGTTTTTCCCCGAAAACAAAGCATGTAGCAAAATAATGCTGCGACAGATTAAGCCATCCTTCAATTATAGCATTGCATGATATCTTTTATCCAATTCTCTGTACACGGTATAGAGAAACGATGGTCAACTTTTTCTTAAGGGCGAAATCCCATCACGATGGGTGATTTCAAGAAGTGGTCCTCTTTGCGGCTGCACTGTGCGTGTCCCTTTGAAAATACACGCTAATAGTTGCCTTGGCACTCGGGCAACCACTTTCGAAGGTCTCCGTAAATATCCGAATATAGAATTTATGAAGAAAAGTGGAAGTCCGCTCGCTGGGATTGGGGGCATCGCTTCGCAGATTGGATTTTCGAGAAGTCAAGATGTCAGCTATCAGCCATTATTTGATATTTCCAAATTTACCGTGTTGACCAAAGCTATGGATTTTTAAATTTTAGCAGTCGTTTTCAGTACGAAGATACTATTTTTGCAATAATATCAAGTTATGTAAGGAATTCTTTGCATATGAAAGGAATAAACAGATTTTTTTCCCGAAGTAATTTGGTGCAACTCTCGCGCGGAAATAAAAAGAAAGTAAGTGTGAAAAATCTTCGCCATTGGCACGCTGTACAACAGCCCTACGCATGTGATTGACAGCTCTTGAGGACAATGATGCACGCTTCCGGTTTAGGTTTTCACTCATTTTTCACTTTCTAGTGCGGTTGAAAGAAGAGGCTCGCATTCAATAATAAAACGATACCTAATGAGGTTGTTATGATGTTTGTGAAGGATGTATTACGTAATACGTCTAAGTATCACATTAGTTATTAATTGGGGAATGAAGCTCTTCGTCTGACTCTTGAGTTCTTCTTCATGCAACATGGACTTTAAAACTCAAAGTGAGGTGCAATAATCATTGAATAATTCGTAGGCAGACAAGAAAAAAATGATTCGTCTAGTTATTACGAATTGTATTTTCGTAGTATAAACATCGAGCAGCCTGTGCAGAAGGAGCTCTTCCCCCCCCCCCCACCACACAAACACCACATCTCAAGTAAGGAGTGTTCACAGTGGCATAGTCAGAATTTGCGACGAGGGTGCATTGATTTGTAAATGTACACCAAGTGTAATGTAGTGCCTAATTTTTTTGGCGTTGCAAAGGGGGGGGGAGGGGGGGGGGGGATTGAATAGCTAATAATTGAGTAGGGGTTATAACACAAAAAATGAAAGTTTTATTGTGCATCCAATAATTTACCGTGCTATATAGTACACCATTTTTAAGAATATGCAATTTTAACGGAATATGCAAAATTGCTATCAAAATGGATTATGATGGGCTTATTCCTGAAAAATAAGCTAATAGTTCATTAAGGGGTTATATCGCACGCGATAAGTTTATTATGCACCCAATACTTTACGTGTTATAGTACACCATTTTGGAAATTGTATATATTTTTCGCATTTTTAGGAAAAATATGAAAATTAGTAGAAATCCAGCTAAGGAGAGTGCGGAAACGTGGACATGTGCTGATCATGTGCACATGTTAGACCTTGATGGGTCAAGCAACTTTGGGCCTAGTCAGCATAAGCACTACACCTGTTTCAAAAGTTTATTGCTAGGTGGATCACACCCACTGGTTCAAAATTAATATTGGCCACAATCAATACCTTGTAGTTGTCATGATGTGACGAAATAAAAGGCTTATAGACTATAGCTCTGATGTACTTGTGTATTTAACTACCTTCTGCGTCTCCTGTGGCTTACAAGCCCCAGCCTGCGACATGGTTCAGACATGGGATTGTAACTGTACAAATGACAAAATGAATAACCTCACACAGCCAACTCCTTTTTGTGGTGGGAGAAAATCCTTCTCAGAACTGATGGCACACGTTGGAACCAACAGTTTTAAACCTGTATAGACCTGGTCCATGGCCTCCAAATAAGGCAAAAGCCTGCAGAGTTCCGCGCTACTTCATGTGGCAGGAAGCAGTCCCAAGTGTAACAATACATTGGTCTTTCGCTCCAGAAAGACCAAGATGATACCACAGTTCTCTACTCATATGAAAATATATGAACACTATCTTCCCACAAAAAAATGTAACGTATGAACGGCACGTCTTTAACACGCGTAGTCAAGGATCGCAAGAAACTATAGATACTATGTGACCGGACTTAAGGAAGGGGGGTAATGGTCGGATTATAAATTGTTCTAATCCAGACAATGAGATAATGCAATGGCTAAATTGTGTAGACTGTATTCTACTACAATGCTTTTTATTCGATCTCAATCGACCCTTCGGTCCGAGATTATGGCGATCAAAGTCAAGAGGTATGCGAAATTTGCCAAATGCTCATCTCCTATATTTGGATCATGTGAAAATTTCAAGGTGTTATATTCAGATATTTTAAAAGACTTATTTATGAACTATAACACCTTTCATTTTGGGCTAAGTTTGAAGATTAAATACTTATATTATCCGTTCCATAATTTGAAAGTAATTAATGTCACTGGGTAAGTGATTTTTATGTGTATTTATTGTTTTGTCTTCTCACCCTGCTGATTTTAAGAACCTTATTTAAAACTCATTACAGGACAATGGATGCACCTTTTTCGATGATTCTTTCATTAATAATTATGATAATTCATAAAAATGAAATTATAAAAAAATAATTCCATATTTCACATAAAAAGCAGCGCCCTCACTTTTGTCTAAATTTTTCGAGGCCTATAACTCTTTTCGTTAAATACGCAACATCCAAACGAGAACGAACTTAATAGAAAACCTACATGCTTGAACATGAAATTTGGCACACATATTAAGCCGAGTGAACCATGAAGGCCGATTTTCATCAATCACTTGTGTTCCACATTCCAAATTACGGTAACGCCATGAAATTATGCGATTGGTCGATGGCCGGTTTGCCAATGGCAACGATTAAAAATCCTGCTTCATGGTTCACTCCGTCTTTACCTCCTGCATATGTCCCCCAAGTTTCGTCCCATTAGCATGTTTAGTTATTTAGTACATTCGTTCGAGTGTTTATACCAATCAGAGTCCTTACGTGGTTCCCATGGCAACCAGAGCCAAAATTTTTCATGGCTTTTAAAAACTTTTGACATGGCTACAATATGATATATAACAGTATATACCACTATTTAGGAAAATTAAGAAAAATCATTTCAAAGTTCACGGCTTCGACCCATAAACCCCCCCCCTTTAAGAGTTAAAGCCAAGCTCTTGCGAGTTTGAACACATGGAAGAAGGTCTTATCCGCGACAGGCTAATTCTGGGAATTAGGTCAGATGCAGTAAGAAAGAAACTACTATCAACCAAAAACTTAGACTTAGCTACAGCAATATCATCTGCAAGATAGATGAGTGCACAAATCCCAACTGGTCAAGCTGAACAAGTTTAAGAGGATGGCCACACCTAGAACCCATTGCAGAAACGTGAAAGAAGAATTAAGAGGAAACTGCAAAGAAGACACGTCGCAACGTCACAGGAGGAAAGGAACGTCGCAACAAAAGACTGTGCTGTAGAAAGTGTGGTAACACACAATGGTCCTCGCAACTGCCCCGCGTATGGACAAAAATGCAAAAAGTGTGCAAACCAATCATGTTTGCAAAAGTGTGCCGATCCAGAATCTGACAAATGTTGAGGAACTGATTGATCTAACAGATGAGGACCTGAATAGGATGAATATCAAGCATCGAAGAGCTCAAAGTGGTCACAAAGATATGGACAATCAGAACTAAAATCGGGACTACTACAACACTATGAAAGTGAATACTAGGAGCAGCAATGTAATGTTAATTGGCAGTTCAAACAATGAAACAACTCGTAATCCAAAGCGTACCGTAGTAAAAGCACACTAAGAGCATTTTGGTGGCCAGAAAATTACTCCTGTGGCAAATGCACAATTGATGTTGAGCATTGTACAAATACTACCCGCTTGTATTTGAATTGGCCAATATGATATAATACCAATACTAGGTTTTTGAAGCAAGTACAGCTCTAGGACTTTGTTCCATTAACTGTCAAAGTGAAAAGAGGTACAATAGTTCAGAAACTTGAATAACAGAGAGTCAAAAAACCAAACCAAATCAAGAAAAAATCAGAAACTTGAAAACCAAGGTGTAAAACAGAACAGCTCAGACAAGAGTATAAAGGTGTGTTGACGGCATACGGTGTATACCAGGAAAAAACCCTAATTGAAACCAGATTGCCATACCTGTTGTTCAGCGCCCTCGTAGAGTACCATCGCACTCAAAGACAAAGGTAAAAAATGAGCTCGACAGAAGGGAAAAACTCAATGTAAATATCTAAGGTAAATGTAACAGCCGAGGTTGGGTTAAGTAGCATGGTAACAGTTGTCAAACCTACAGGGAAAGTACGGCACATTTGCATTGATCCCAGCAATATAAAAAACAAGGCGCTCCTTCGAGAGCATTATCATATGAAAACTTTAGATGACATTTTTTTTCTGATCAATTGAGTGGGTCAGCTTATTTACCAACTTTAGATGCAATTCAGGATATTGGATGTCAATTAAGCCTGAATCCTCTGATCTTTTTTTGATTTTCAATACCAGAGTTTGGGTCCCGTTCAAATTAAATCGAATGCCTTTTGGTATCAGTGTAGCCCCAGAATCTTTCAAATAATTATGACAGATGCATTTAAGGATATGTCCAAATGTCCCTGTCATAACTGGATGATATCTTTGGATACTGCCTACCCTCCAAGCTCGACATGATGAATCTTGGAACAAGTCTCAAAAGATTCAAAAATGACTTAAACTGAATGCGAAAATGCAAGTTTAACAAATCAGAAGTAAAGTACCTTAGGACATGTCCATTTCAAAGAGGGGTTCAACCTGATCAAAAAGTAGAAGCGATCTCAGAATGGCCGCTCCCATTGACCAACCAGGTATCACATTCTTAGGATGGTAAATTATATTGGGCAATCATTCCAAACTTGTCACAAAAAACATAGTCTTAAGAAAAGTCTTGGACAAAGTTGTAGCTTTCTCTTGGACAAAGAACAGAAGATATTTTGTCAGGAATTAAAAGAAGTTGGTACCACAAGCTCCAACATTGAAAATCTTGGATACTACAAAAGAAGTGACATAAGTGTAGATAGCTCCAGCTCAGGTACTGGCGCAGTCCTCCTACAAGAAGGACAACCGATAGCAGATGCCCCTCAAAGCTTTTACAGAGACTCAATATACCTGTGACACAAATTTGAAAAAGAATTAGCTTCAATTGTAATTCGGCTGCACCAAATTTCACCACTACATATTTGGGTCGTACAGTAAAAGTCAAACAGAACCATAACCTTTAGAAACTATTTTCAAAGCCGCTCTACAGCTGCCCCATAGCGTGTACAGAAATGCTACAAAGCTGCAAAATATGTTTGGATGTCAAATATGTACGGGGCAGGATTTACATATAGCAGATGCCTTAAGCAGAAACTATTTAATTTACCAGTCACAGAAACCTGAAACTGAGAATATGTACCTATATGGTATGATAGAATGTATACAATGACTGAATAATAGCATTGCTTAGGCTCAAAAAAGCACTGAAAATGATGTGATTGGTATATCACAAAACCATCAAAAAGGTTGGCCAGACAAAATTAAAAAAGTAAACCCAAATGTATCAGGCCATATTGGACAATCCGAGAAGAACTTACAATTGAAGATGCTTATATTTAGTCAAATCGATAGTTGTACCAAAATTACTAAGGCCACAAGTATTAAAAGAGATACACAAAGCTCATCATGGGGATTGAAAAGAGTAACAAATGGCCAGGATATTGTAACTGGTCCAGGATGCTAGCCGAGGTCACTCATACAGTTCAACACTGGTGACACCATGTGCTGAGTTCAAACAAAACAGGTCAATGAACCTATGTTAGGACATGAGAACCCAATCTATACCATGGCATAAATAGCTTCGGATGTATTTGAGATAGATGGTAAATCTTATTTGTTTGCTTAGTTTATTATTACTCAGCTTCGTTGAAATATGAAGCTTTCATCAAACCCCAACTAGTGCTAGAGTGATTACTATATTTAAGCAACATTGCTAGATATGGTATCCCTGTTGAAATGGTTACCGATAATGCATCGTACTATACCTCAAAGCTTTCAAAACCTTTGCAAATGGGATATCGTTCAATTTGGTTACATCATCGCCACATTTCCAAGAAGTAATGGCAAAGCTGAAGTAACAGTAGGCATTGCAAAAAACATTATCAAAAAAGCAAAAAAGAAAGGCAAAGATGATATGGGCATTGTTGGTATACAGAAAATATTCCATTAAAACAAATGTAGGTGCAATTCCCCGCAACATTATTAATGCAAAGAACCACAAGAACCACTCTTCCAACTACCAAAACTGTTAACAACCACAGTATACTAAAATGGTCCAACAACACTGATCAAAATCAGGCCAAACAAAAGAAATAATTTTGAAAAGGTACCAAAGAACTTCCTCCATTGAAAAGAGGAGAAAAAGGAAAATGCTCACTGCCAACAGAAACATTGGCAAGATTGCAACTGTGATTGAAAATCCAAATTTTCCAAGAATACATTGTTGAAAAGTCCAAGGAGCAAGGTACAGACGAAATAGGTCTCAACTACAGAAACTACCAAAAATCGAAAACCTAAAAGAAACAAAACCAAACAATAAATATTAGAGTTTACTTGGAATTGAAAATGGGCATGGACTTGACTATGGATTATTGAGATTACTGTGCTTTTATAGTAATAGTTTAGGTGGGTAGAATAAGTAAAAGCTCACAGCCATGTAGGTTCTAGCATTACACAAATCTGGAACACACCATTGTATCAATCAATTAAGAAACAATTAAGGCTTAATAGCCTATTAGTTTAAGGTTCGCTATCTCTGAAGTTGATTGCTACCAGCTGTAATTGTTGTTACACACCCTGGCCAATAGTGCATCATTATGAAACTGTATATAACAAATGCCCACAATTACTATGTGTAGTATGATGATCAATGCATCTGACCCCCCAAACTCAAATGCCTCTTGAAGAATTTAATGTGTCATCCACCAAAAAAATCATAAGCCTGAAATGAACTGCAACAGTGGCTGCCTCAACAAGAGACTTCAAATAACTTGAATGACTGATATAAGTAGCAATTAATTACTTCCCATTCACTATGATTGCAACATTGTGGATTTATAATTTAAAAAAAATAGTTTATCAATCTTGAAATTATCATGCTGGAATGTTTATTAATTTTTATGGTTTAAAATTTTTGAGCTTAATTCACCCTGTACTATTTCTCATTCAAGAAAGGGAGTGTTACATGTGCTGATCATGTGCACAGGTGTAGACCTTGATGGTCAGGCAACTTTGGCTGTCCTCAGAACACTACAAGACCTTGGGTCAAAGGTTATTGCTAGTGGATCACACCACCACGGTCAAAATATAATATGGCCACATCATCAATACCTGTAGTTGTCTGATGATGGTTACTGTAAGAAGTAAAGGCTATAGACTATAGCTCTGTGTACTTGTGTATTTACTGCGTCTCCTGTGGCTTACAAAGGCCCCAGCCGCGACCGAAACTGATACCATTACATAGAGACATGCATCGGGTGATTTCCTACCATTAAAGATTGAGATACCGGTATTGTTAATTTTCTACAAAAAATGCTAAAAATCATGAAATGTACCCATTTTTGTGTCGCCTGCCCTAAGGCCGAAACACATAGGATCACTTTGTCCACTGTTGTTGTTGTTGTTGTATGTTGTTGATGATTTCTGTTTGTTGATGTCTGTTGTGAAAAAGGGTTAACATTTAACATTATATCCCATACGTTGATGATTTAAACCCAAAACTTGGGTCACAGGTTCAAAATGGCATCCTCACTTGTTGATGAGTCAAAGGTCACATGCCAAGGTCAAAGGTCCTGTGAGGTCAGTTGTAAATAGGCTGAAATGTAAAATATGACCTCATATGAAAAGTTGAAATTCAATTGGAACCAAACTTTTGATCATAGGTGCAACATGGGATCCCTCATTGTTGATCGCGGTCAAGGTCACATCACCAAGTCAAAGTCACATACCAAGGTCAAGGCCATGGTGAGGTCAGTTTGTAAAAAATGGGGTTGAAAAGTCAAAATTGACCTCATTTGAAAGTTGAATAATCATAATTGCAACATGGGATCCCTCATTTGTTAGGGTGAAGGTCACATATCAAGGTCAAAGTCATGTTAGGCCTTCATTCACTAACCGCGACGGAGGGCGACACAAGCGGGTCCCGAGGACCGATGTATTTTTGAAAAATCATTTCCTATGCAAAGTAGTTCATATTACGAAAGATAGATGTTTCATTATATATATGTTGAAGCTGCCTATATCCGGAAGATATGCTGGAAATTTCCTAGTCTGTTCTTGTATAATTTTTAAGATAATTTATTATGTCATAAAGATGGCTTTTTGATGGTGCCATAAGAAAATAAAAATACAAGATTTGACCTAAAAATTGTCTCCCCAAGTGCGTCAATGTACGGTACTAAAATTTGAATATCTCCGCAACCGTAGATCTGTTTGAAATTCAAAATGTTATGTGCTGGCAGTTGATCCCCTCTATCAAAGGTGGGTATTGTAAACCTCTACTACCAATATAATTTTCACCTTAATGAAGTGCCTAATGTCATGAGCTTTGTGGCTGCTGGTCAATACAAGCAAGCGCAAGTTATTCTGAAACTGTCACATACGTATGCTCTCAGTTCAAAATCTGGTCAGGTTTCCTTTTATGGCCTGCTACTGGTATCCTGGGAACCCGTACTACCTTCCAGGGCCGAGGTTGTCGGCGGCTAAACCGTCGCCCCCATCGATTTTCTAAGGAAATCTGAATACAGGAGGGTAAGCTTGTTTAAAAAAACCACCCTGTTTTTTTTTTAAGAATGAAAGAAGATCTACCTACAAGGGCGTCAGCTCTGGAGAGTCTTGGCGGTCATACCACACATGCTGCCTTGTATGGTGTGGGCATAGTTGCCCAAATGCTAGGCCCACCGCTAAAAACTGGATTGGCGTCAGGAAGGCATCCGGTCAATTATCTTCCTCACACAGCAGTATTGCGAGTGTGAAGGTGTATCCGGCCCCCCCGTTGACGGTGAACCAAACCGGATTTAAAACTTTGGTTTAACTACTAACATTCAGCCAATAGGCTGCATTGTCGCATGAGTACCCCTCTAGTCTACACAGACGAAATCTTTAAAACTATACTTGGTTAGGAAGGAAAACAATTACCAATAATGCTTAATACATTAAAAATCCTAAAAAATCCTGCAATGTCTAGAAAGATTAAATTATCAAAGCTTTTGTCTCAGCTTGAATTTGCCAATCAGCATTCAACTAGCAGGGCATGGGATTGTAATATTGTTGACAGGCATGTCGCTAATTGTAATCAGAACTGCAGGTGAGAGTGGCTGTAAGGGAAAATATCTTTAAAATCCTCACAATTTAAGAGTGAGTATAAGTTTACTTTAATGACAACTCAACACAATTGATTATATAAAAAACTCCCCCGTGTCATTAAGCGATTTAAAAACGTAGACCGGTGTTCTAAAAATTACTCGTAAGGATGCTTGCTACCTTCGCCGATTTGATGTAACAATTGGGCATTGGCCTTTAGGCAGATGCAGAACCTCCCAGAATCTTATTCCCACATAATATATGTTTTTTTTTTTTATTTCGATCACCCTGTATGACTACACCCCCCCCCACAATGACTCATACCCCACAACCCTCTCCTCTTTCCTTCTTACCTCGACAAGATACACATCCTGCAGTGGGCGGGAACGGGCCGGGAAATCACACTCGGAGACGGTAATCAGCATTCCTTACGATTCATTGAACACCACTGTTTCTTACATGACTAATACAGGAATCTGCTTACCTCAATCTGATGGTTGATGTAACATAAATTGAATTTTCCTTCGCCAGATTAGCACAGGAACTAGGAGGCTGTGCAGTATGCAAACCGTCACACCTGGATTGCACGTTAACGAAATGAAGTATGAATATCTCTTGTTACACTTGATCAGGAGTAAAGCGGTCCTTCGTGGTCCTTGTTCGATATGTCCCGTCCGCCTTCGCCACGTTGGATCATGGTATCCTTCTTGATAGACTCAACTAGATATGGTATGGGTGGTACTGTTTCATCATGGTTTAGTTCTTATCTTATCACCGCACTGTTAAAGTTACGGTCAAGAACACGTTTTCTAGAGATTATCACCTCACATACTCTCTTCCACAGGGCTTCATAATTGGCCCACAGGCATTTACAACTTTACTATACCGCTCCTGTGGTGCATTGTTCGTGCTTTGCGCCGTGTCCTTTCATGCCATGCGTACGACATCCAGCTATTAGCCGATTTCAATCCTAGGATCGCGGGTGACTGTGAACTTGCTCTTGCCAAATTAAGTCCTGTGTTGCTAGGTTAAATAAATGGATGCTTGAAAACAAGCTCAGCTTTCAATCAGGACAAAACAGAATTATGGTGTTTGCCAGCAATCACGTTTTGTCCAAGGATCCAGAAATTCAACTTAAAACTGGGTAATGTGGCGTCATCCCTAAATCATTTGTACAACCTGGTGTTTTCCTCGATTCGTCTCTGCTGAAACATGTTCTTCCACATATAAACTCAGTGTGCAATTCGTAAATTTCCATATACGCAATCTATGACGCATCCGTCGCTTTATATCTCAAGAAGCTTGTCACAGACCTCTTTTTTTTTCTCTTTTCCTATCCTTGCCTCGTGCTTCCCCCTCTTTTATCTCTCGATCTCTCTCTCCTTCCCTTTTTTTACTTCTTTTTCCTCTCTGTATTCCATTTTCTTCTCTTCTCTCCCCTTCTCTTCCCTCGCTCCCCCTTCTCTTTTTTCTCTCGCGCGTCAGGGGTTGGTCCTATCTCGTTTAGAATACGCAAATTCTTTATGCTATGGCGCGCGCGTAAAGATCTACAGGCCTACCAGCGCCTCCAAAAACAAAGCGGCACGGCTTGTGTGTTTTGTGTGGTTGTGGACCCAGGCCCTCAGCCAATTGCATGGACGAGCTTCAACTGGCTTCCAGTACAGCAACGAGTTTATTTCAAAAAACTAGGTCTCTATATATTCAAATTCTTAATAACCAGCACAAGGATCACTTGTCTGATCTAATTGCTCTTCAAAATAGCGGGGAGACGCTTAGTATTCGATTTGACTGCGTTCCTCATGACCTCACCCGCCTTTCGGTTCTCGCTCTGGTAGAAAGGCTGGCGAGTTCATTTCCATAGGTGCCCCAAAACTATGGAATGAACGGTACCTTCTGAGGTCAGAGAGGTGGAGTCCGTATCAGGGTTCAAGCGTGCCCTCAAGACCCATCTGTACATGTTTGGTATAATCTGCCTTCGCCTGAGTTTTTCCTCTTGGTGGTTGCTTACTTCTCTGTAATTCATTTGATTGTCCTTTAGCTTGTTTTCTATATGTTTTCTTTGTGAGGCGCTGGGTGCTTTGTAGAGCGGCTCATAGAAATGTTTCATCATAATAATAATAATAATATTGAATTGCAAAGGCAATTCAGAGAGAGCAGAGCAAGGTCACATGCCAATACAAAATAGCATGAAACCCAAAGCACACCACTTACTAAGAGAATGATGGGCTGAGCCCCCTTGAAAGAGTGGCTCCTGCAAAAGGCTGGCCAGATAAGCGGAGTACATAAGGCGAAGTCCACCGAAAACCAGCACCCATAGTTCGCGCACAACACACACAGCGCATCACCTGAGAGGTTAACTCCCAAGTATGAGTGTCTACAAGGCTTCGGAGCTCGAGCCATTAGACCCAATCGCCATCCTCTTCTGGGCCCATGACGGGCCGAGAGGAAGGGGCATCGCCGGTGAGCGCGAGGGACTGAGGGCGGGCGGCGAAAAGAGCCCAAATCCTCAGGCCCTTGAGCTACAGTACTCTGCGCAGGCGAAAACCCGGACAGCGTAAGGACAGGAAGACACCGAAATCAATCAAAATGTTAACTAATGCAGCCCGCCCACCATATCTCACTCAACTTGAGCCCCAAGGGCAAAGCGAGGCTGAGGAGCGGAAAAAAAAAGAGGAGAATCTTGCGAGGCGCCGAGAGCCGAAACATAAGCCCACTCCGCTTCATCATCTCTAGATCGAAGCCTACCCGGGGGGTAAGCTTCAGTAGTACAGCAACCCCAAGTGTATCAAGTATCTCAACCAGAATGGAAAAAGGACAACCAGAGATGACCCATTCGGCTGGGAACATCCAATAGTCATTCTATGCCTATTCATCATGAATGAAAAAAGCAATCAGATAAGGATATACTCGATGTCACCCTGGACGTGACCACTCAAGACATGATCAGTAAACGTTTGAAAGGGTGCTGACGAAGAATTCTCAGCAGAAAATGTTGGAGAGAGTACACGATCAACAGTACCCAGCTCCAACATTTACTCCAAGTCCTACCTAAACAACTGGATGGGCAGCCAGGAGAGAAAGAGAATCTAACAGATTTACGAAAACTCTAAAGTATAAGGGAAAATATCGGCCGAGTAAAGGCAGTGGCACAGAATAGAAGGATAGCCCCCACAGCATTCCCCTATATACGATATGGACCTAAAGGGGAAGCAACCGGCGAATGGGGAAATCCAATTAGGCATGACAAGAGGAAAAACCCTAAGTGGATAAAGATCCCAGCTGGACCGTAGAGCAAAACATATCTGCCAAGTGCAAATAGGATTGCTTCCCAGGATAATGAAAGGAGTAAGGTATAATCCCGTTTGGCCCGGAGGCAAAAAAATCATCATATCCTAGCAGGCTGGAACATCCCAGAATAAGAATACTGTGAAACGAAAACCAGCCCAAGGACACCAAAAGATCATTTATAAAAAGGCTGAGAGGAGTGTAATAAATCCAGTCTGCAGCACGAAGCCAGACCAAGAGTGGACTATTACATATTAAACATTGAAAGGTATATGATAAAATAATAGCTATCACCATTTACCAGGAAACTCTGCATCTGGCAGTGAAGGCTAATTATCAATCCGAACATATAGGTAAAATAATCTATAGTAGAGTATAGCACACCTCATAATCAGAACCAAAACCAATCCAGACTTGATAGCTTGGAGTGATACCCCTTTCAATAATATATATAAATGAAAATAGACCACCAAAAGTTGTGAGATTTTTCGATTTATGACAGTATACTTACGATGATCAACTAGTGCATTTTTGTGATCAAACAAAGCCATCAGACACCCTTATGCCCATTAAAAAATTCGGTTGGCCCATGCCTAGTAGCGGTCCCACGCTAGCACGTTACGCCCATCACTATCGCCAATGGCATCCATGGAATCCTTTGCTCTTTTTACCTTCCCCAAGGCCGCCACTTGCGGGGAAGGGCCTGGATGAGGGGTACTAGTTGGATCATTCGTAAGGATACATGTATAAAATGGAACAATCTCACAACTTTTGGTGAGTAGATTCTATTTTATCCATTTTATACATTACGAAATGATCCAACATGCAGGAACTTGCCACACGGTCACTATGTGAGTAAGTGGGAGCCGGTATCGCAGTTGCTCAGGGGTTTCACGCCATGTGAATTCTATGGAATCTAAAAATTTTTGCCCCAATGTACATCCTATCCATATATCATGACAGCATATAGCCCTCTATGTCGAAGCATATACAATTAATATAATAACACCTGTCAATGTCCTCACCTTATGAGCTAATGGTAATGATTCTTAGCATTCCTTCCTCTACTCTGGCGCTTGCTGACAGTCTGGTGTTTTGGTCACATTTTTTTTTTTTAAATGTTAATTTATGTTAAGAAAACGTTTTAGAACGTTGGTGACGTCCTCCATCCTGCTGCTTCCATAATGCGTAATGTTAACCCCTAAGTGAAAAACCCAAGATGTTGCCTAACTTCAATGTCCTAAGCATGCCGGTTAATGGCGATGTTACTGACCAGTGACGCGCTTCACTTTAAAAGCGTAAGATGATGAGGGAAATGACCCAGCGTGATAATGTTTGCTTTGCCGCAGGTTTAAGGTAAGTGTGAAAAAGTTGGTCAAAATTGAGGAATCCATAGATTTTCCTTAAGGTAGAGAGGATGTAAAAATCTCGCAGTCTCCGACTGGACACCGATGTTTTATCACCAGTAACGCTAGAAAGCTCTGGAAGAACTGTATAGGCCGAGGTATAAAATCAGTGACTAAAGTGTTTTGGCCTACTATAAATCCAGAAATACTTTACCATTTTCCGAAGAAAGAGCCGATCCGTGAAACGTCTGCATCAAATCCCTAGTATGTGCTTAAAGTTGGCGACCTACGGCCCTAAAAAGTTGAAACTGCCGACAAACCAGTCCATATCCAAAACCGGCGGTTGTATTAAATAAAATATCTTATATTTGTGTCTGTTCTCAAACAGAAATACGCCCTCATTTCATTAATATTTTTTGGCCAGAGAGTGATGTCATGATGATTCGAGCCAGATGGAGATGTACACGTTAGATCCGAGTCCCGATTTATTCACGTCGCCAACAGAATTTGTATGTGGATCAACTTAGAAGTTCTTCACCAGACGTAGAAACGTCGAAGTCTACTACAGTAAATAATGGTGATTGATTTCTTCTATCAATCTCTGCCAGGAGCAGCTTCTACCTGAAAACTCCGTGCAATAGAAGGCGAGCTTGAGAAGGCTACACAGTCAAAGATAGGAGATTTTATCCTAGAAGCGTCACGCTATCGATTTTCTATCTACCAGCGGTTTGCCTTCAGAAATCCGTCTCGGATGATCCTCTAATAACCTGACCAGCCTTAAAAGCCAAACCTTACGTGACCAAAAAGGGGCTATAATCAGCATCCTGTGCATGACCTTGATTGCTAAGCTTGCAGAAAATTTGGGCAATAGATTGACCCAACTTTAATAAAGCAGTCTCTCACCAAGCTTTCTCATCCGCCAGCCACATTTTCATACTTTTCAGTATATGGGGATTTTGAAAAAGTCCATGCTTGCAAACAGAGCGACTATGGCCTGTGTAACCTTGAAAAATCATCTGGTAAATATCACTGTTGAAATGCCACTCCACATTAGATTCCGAGTAAGCATCATTTTGTCTGACTTTCCCCTGGAAACACTGTCTACGAAATAGTTTATAACTCCAGGGAGATGTTCCGCCTCAGTGTAATAAAATGCTTCTGGCACCAAGTGAGGAGGCAGATAGTTACAGTGCACATGAGGATACCCTTGTTCCTCCTTGTGGGGTTAAACGTATGGCACTACAGTGGAATAGATTGATCTGATTTCCA